>BQNB010082320.1:10430-29363 GCA_026074375.1 Tanacetum coccineum | reverse complement strand
AAGCTTGGCTTGAGGTTAATGTGGCACGTTAGTCACATTCCATTGTTCTTAACTGGTTTTGTTGGGTGATTAATATATTTTACCGGGGTAAATCCCCTTTACCCAAAAAAAGAACGTTGTACCTCGACTAAATCTACACTGAGTCTCCTTGCACGCTCCAATGCTTCATGCCTTGACACTACCTCATGCCCTGCAAATTTTGTTTCAAGCTAGGGATTATTAATATAATGACCAGACAATCTACATATAGGCACGGACATAAAAAAAAATACTGCAGTCAGTTGATACAGCATGCACAATTGTATCATAAAAAGAATTCCGCATTGGAACATAGTTCATAGGCTCATAGCCAACATATAAGCATGTAACTACTACTCGGTCTTAAAAAAATAAAATTTCAATACAAAGTATAACCAAAACTTGGTCATACAAGAGTTTCTAATATTCTAATCTCTAATATACATCACTAGAACAAATGGCAAGAGGTTGTAAACATGAGTTGATGTTTCCCCTTAAATGAGCCTTTAATTGGTTACAATCTTACAGCTTAATCTAATATTCTCACACTACAGAATGAAATCAGTCCCATAAACATGCTCAAAGGTGTTCAGCTATATCATATTGAACTGGAAAGAATATTGATAGCAATATATAACTGTCTTGTTTAAAATCAGATTAATGTAGAGAATTTTGAAACAAAAAAGGGAATATCAGCTACAGAAAACTTGAATGATGGGAGATACACTAATCAACTCATTAGGTAAAAACAGCCAAACGCCAACGTATTGTCAATATTTGCTACTGTGTGAGCAGAATTTCTGCAACACTTTCCGATTACACTTAGGGCACGTTTGGAATTCAACATATTTCTCATTCAATTCCATTTCTCTGAATTCTATTTTAATAAATTCATGACGACAAGCAAAACAGATATCAACAAATAAATGTAAGTTTTTATAAAGCTGTCTATGAATTATAATCCAGTGCACAAAGATTACATACTTAGGCTTTGTTTGTTTTTTCCAAATAACCTCTTCTAACCTCTTTTCACCACTTATGTCTGCAGTCTCTCAGACTTTTTTCTTTGTTTTTTTGCAGAGATAAGTGGTAAAAATCACTTCTACCTCTTCAAAAATTCAGACAAAATATTTCACTTCTTACCTCTTCTTACCTCTTCTTCTCACTTCTTTCTACAATAATTAAATAATTCATACTTTTTCTGGGTTTATACGTTTTCAACCGTCTTTATTCTTTTTTGTACGTTTTTTTACGTTTTCATCCATTTTAATCCGTTTTCTACGATTTCTACGTTTTTCTCCGTTTTTCTACGATATATAATATTTTTTTACGTTTTCATCAGTTATTTTACGTTTTTGTCAGTTTTTTTACGTTTTCGTCTGTTTTTTACGTTTTCGTCAGTTATTTTACGTTTTCGTCAGTATTTTTACGTTTTCGTCAGTATTTTTACGTTTTCGTCAGTTTTTTACGTTTTCGTCTGTTTTTTACGTTTTCGTCAGTTTTTTTACGTTTTCGTCAGTTTTTACGTTTTCGTCAGTTTTTTTACGTTTTCGTCAGTTTTTTACGTTTTCGTCAGTTTTTTTACGTTTTCGTCTGTTTTTTTACGTTTTCGTCAATTATTTTACGTTTTCGTCAGCTTTTTTACGTTTTCGTCCGTTTTTTACGTTTTCGTCCGTTTTTTACGTTTTCGTCCGTTTTTTACGTTTTCGTTAGTTTTTTACGTTATCGTCAGTTTTTTTACGTTATCGTCTGTTTTTTTACGTTTTCGTCAGGTTTTTTATGTTTTTGTCTGTTTTTTTTACATTTCGTCCGTGTTTTTACTTTTCGTCTGTTTTTTTACGTTTCGTCTGTTTTTTTACGTTCTCGTCTGCTTTTTTACGTTTTCGTCTGTATTTTTACGTCTTTGTCAGTTATTTTACGTTTTCGTCTGGTTTTTTACGTTTTCCTCCGTTATTTTACTTTTTCGTCTGTTTTTTAACGTTTTTGCCTATTTTTACGTCTTCGTCCGTTTTTTATGTTTTCGTACGTTTTCTACGTTTTCGCCCTTCTTTTTACGTTTGCGTCTGTCTTTTTAGGTTTGCGTCTGTCTTTTTACGTTTGCGTCTGTCTTTTTACGTTTTCCTCCATTTTTTTACGTTTTCGCACGTTTTTTACGTTTTTCTCCGTTTTTCAAGTTTTCGTCCGTAAAAGTACGACAGCGTAAATATAATACCTCTAAAATTAATATAGGCATAATAGTAGTACTTTGATGATACAAATGAGTAATAAATAATTAACATGTATGTTTGACGTTTTTACTAAGCCATTTATAATAAACATGTATGTTTTGCGGTTCACATGATGTTATGAAAGAATTAACTTGGGCTAGTAAATTATATTAATTATGATTGATGACTAATTTAAGAAACCAAATTGGGGTTGGGCAGTTTGTAAAAGAAATCGTTTGACATGTAGGATATGAGTAGCTAAGTCAAATAATCAATATACTTAACACAAAATAAATAATAGAAGTGAATATCATTGATAAGGAAATTTATTATTAAGTAAATAAAAGAAAGGAAACAGTTACAAATTTGAACGGGTCAAACGGATGGGTTAGTAATCACATATCAAAGAATCTCCACATATCTCGCCCATACCCACTTTTAAACCCTCGCCTCTCAGTTGATCAATTCACGACAAAAAAAAACTGTAAAAAACCGACGAAAACGTAAAAAAACTGACAAATACATAAAAACAGACGAAAACGAAAAAAAACTGACGAAAACGTAAAAAAACTTACGAAAACGTAAAAAAAACTGACGAAAACGTAAAAAAGACGAAAACGTAAAAAAACAGACGAAAACGTAAAATAACTGACGAAAACGTAAAAAAACAGACGAAAACGTAAAAAACACTAGTAAAAAGATAAAGAAACAAAAATGAAAGAAGTACTTCAAGAGAAAAAAAAACAAATGGTCTTCTTCTTTGCGGATGAAGAGCTTAGATGCACCTCTTCTTCTGCGGTTTGCAGATAAAGAGGTAAAACCTCTGAAAAAACAAACGAAACCTTAGATTAAAAGGTTCTGTTTATCTGCTTATTTTGAAGTAAATAAGCACTTAAAAGTATGTTTACAGACATATCATAATGTTAACAAACCAAGAACTAAGTTTATACCTGAACCGGGGCAGCGAAATATCGCACAAAGTTCCCAACCTCGGATCCCGTCCTATTAAAACCCAAACTTGGAGTATTCACAACACCAATTGCAGTTTCCCAAATAACCGACGATGAACCGTGAATCTAAAAATAGCATCGTGTCAACTGACTCGATAAAGCCCTAAGCTGCGCGTGTTTCGACATTCTTCTTCCTACATCACATCAATCGCCCAAAAATTTAACCTAATAACATTTTCAACTAACATTCTCGATCAAAATTCATTTTTTCTTACCCAAAACTCTAAATAACGAATTCAGCAATAAAAAAATCAAAACTTTCGTTCTTTATCGAATAAACGCAACAAAAACAAGTAGTATTAACTTATAACTATGTATTTTTACTTACTGAGACTAAAAAGGTTACATTTTTATAAACTATAAACCTAATTCAATTAAATAAACACTAAAGTCACAAACAAAATATGTTCCCTAATTCAACTAAAAAGAAAAATGCAACAAAAAATATGCATAAACCTAAAATCAAGATTCAATTTATTGTTACTCAAACCCAAAATTAACAAAATGGGCAATAAGAAAATCAAAACTTAATTAGAAAAAGAATAATAAACTAATTGGTATGAAATAAATAAATGGGTGTCAAGTAATAAGAAGGTATAATCGAGAAAAAAAATATTATTTACCAGAAGATTAACGAAATGTTGATCAGGAAGAAGAAGAAGAAGAAACTTAACGGGGGGAATACACTTTTAGGGGTGTTTGGATTGTGGAGTAGAAGATGTTTTTTTATAAAAATGGAAAAGTGTATTTTTTATGTTTCTTTAGCTGATTTTGTTTAAGTTAAGGGTTTTGTGGCATTAAAAATTTTTTTTAATAAAAATATATTAAAATAGATGTTGAATTAAAGAGTATAAAATTTTTAAAAATATGATAAAATTAATTCATAAAAAAATTAATAGATAAAAATGTATTTTAATTTAAAAATAAAAGTGATTTTGATGTAGTTCCTTGAAATGAAATGGATGGTTAAAATTGTATATCATTGTATTTCCATAAAAGTAAGTTTAAAAATCTAAATTTTTAAGAATTTCTAAAAATAAAATGTCCTAAATGTTTTAGAATATAATATAGTTATGGTTCTGGTGTCAAGTTAGTTGAAGTTGAGGATGACGTGAACAGTTTCAACAAAGAAGGTGGTTCTTCGGCAGCTAGCGAGCATGTAAACCTTGATGCGGGTTACGACTCTAGTTTTGAAGATGGTTCTTCTAAAGAACCAAATGTCACAAGAGGTAGGAGAAAAAAAAAATTGAAGAATGCTATTACTAACATTGTTGCTCAAGAATACCAAGGTCCTACTATGGATGAGTGTCATGAGAAGTTGAAGAGCATGAGGTTAGAACCTGAAGATCCAATTTATTTGGCGGCGACTGATATCTTTTGTCAGTCAAAGAGCTACAGGGAGGCATTTGATGTTATTACCGTCAATACCAAATGTCTTAAAGAAATGGATTGAGATGATGACACGTCAAATGAGTTTTTGAACTATTAGGATAATTGGGTCACAATGAATGATTTTCTGTTATGATAATTGGTCACAATGAACGATTTTCTGTTATGAAGCGTAGGTTTCAACACTCGAAGGAAACTATTCATAATTGCTTTCACGAAGTATTAGATAAGATGTTGGTATTTTCTGAAGAGGTTATAAGGACGACAACATTTAATCCAAATCCGAACATTTCAGGAAACAATAGAAGAGAACGTCGAATGTTTAAGGTAACCGTCAAATTTATTACTAACATGCCTCTTGATTTTATTGTATTTTAATAATTTTTGTTCCAAATTAGGGAGCTGTTAGTGCCCTTAATGGAACTCTTATACATGCTTCTGTTTCGTCTGATAAACGTGCAATGACGAGTAAAGAAAAATTCAATCACGCTCATGCAAAACTTCGAAACGTAATTGAGCGTGCGTTTGGTGTCTTAAAAGCATGTTTTCCATTATTGAAGAGTATGCCCAAATTTCCTTTAGTTAAACAAAGAGATATTACTATTGCATGTTTTGCAATTCATAACTTTATACGAAAGGGAGGTTTAAGCGATGATTTTTTTGCTCAATACGACCAAAGTGACATACATGTTAGTGAAAATGTATGTGATGATAACGATGGTGATGTTGAAGTTGCTCAACCTATTGGGAGTGAAACCGATCAACAATATATGATTAACTTACGAGATAACATCGCAACCCAAATAATGCAAGCAAGGTTTTGAATTATTTGGTTTTAAATAAGTTAATTGAATGTCTTCATTACGTTAAACTTATGTATTATTTTAAGAAAGTTCGTGTAATAGTTTTTACTATGTTAAAAATTAGAGTATGTATTAAGATAATTAATTTAATGGTTTACTATTGTGTTAAATATATGATAAAAATGTTTTGTTTCATGTTTATACAAGTTACTTATTCATCATATTATTATTGTTTGATACATACTCTAAAAAATAGACCATTAAGATAATTTTGAAAAAACAAACATTTTTTCATTCAGACATTATGACCACCTCTTACCAGTAAGATGTGGTAGTCAGATTCAGACCCAAAACATCTTAATGAAACAAACAACACCTTAATGTATGATGCTTCCCCGGTATATATAATCAAACAAACTTTCGCATATGTTATTACAAGCTCTAGATATTGATATGGGCGTGTTCCATTCCGGTACAGTTTCATGAACTAATAGCTTGTTGAAAGTGATCCGCCATAACCATAGAGCGTTATAATCAGTCTCGGTTATGAGTAATAGTAATCAGAAACGTACTTTGGCTGTCCAACCTCGTTGGGTATCAATAAGATTGAATGATATAACGACCTTTTATCAAACATGTTCCCATCATACTTCCGGCTCAGATTTACCAGTCATTCTACTCAATTCGACCAAAAACCCGAAGAAAGTAATGTAACTACATATTATGGAAATGTACTAAATATAAACACTACACTTATTCTGCCGAAGGATAACAAGAGAACATATTAGAAATTATAAAAAAATTGATCAACCCATGAACATCAACACAATATTATCCATGCCTGAGTCAGCAATGGCTTTGATCTTTATAAAATGGCCGAAAAATTAAGCCTTTCTAGCTCCAGGTTCAAATAATGTTATAAAAAAAGTTGCTCCTAACATAGACTATGACTATCTAATTTCGAAATAAAATACAATACCTTAACGCAATCCAAATATCTCTTCCGGGGGATCATAAATACTCTGATCAGGAAAAATCTCCTCAAAGTCTTGCTTCACCTTATTCCTCAGTAACGGATGTGGCAGAAGCCCCTTCAATAGAATTCTAAATGGCAACTCATCTGGTGGATCCGGAGACTGTTTCATGTCCTCGTAGATATTCATAGCATCACCAGGAGATCCAAACCTCAAAAACCCGCGAATTACTTCTGTGTATGTTTGAGAATCAGGATATAAGTTTTCCTTTTTCATGCTTTCCCATAGCTGCATTGCCTCATCCATCTTTTTAGATTTAGATAATGCAATTATCAAGTCTTTGTACAGATATACATCGGGTGTATACCAGTCTTGCTTTTGAATCACCCAAAATATCTGAAAATCCCATGAACTGGCCACTTTTACGTAATTTTCAGAACAAGATTCTACCATATATTGTACTTTGGAAATGACAAGAAAAAAAAACTATCACACAACCACTCTGCCCCTTCATCCGTACTGGTGTGTCACACTAAAACAAAAAAATGGATGCAAAATAAGCTTTATCCATGCCATCTTTTCTACTTCGTTTAGTTACATGTATGTGACAAGAAGGGTAGTTGGGTAATGGGTCAAATGGTTTGGGTTGAAAAGGATAACTTCTATACTATGGTAAGGGATCTGGTTAGGTTTGTAAGCAACAATTTTTCACTGTTTACATCATAAATTAGTGATTTTTAATGTTGCGTAAACTAAAAACGAAATTTGGGAAAACTATGAACCGTTTAACCTCTTCAAGCCCTTTGAAGTTTAAACCATTATAGCCAACTCTTTTTAAGGTGGTGAGCTATTTGACTTGATTGAGAGAAAAGCACAACCAAAATGTTATGTTCCGGGTCTGTGAACGATTTACAGGCCTGTTTTTGCTTGTGAGACCTTCTGCCTTGATGACCTATTTTAAGAAGATGAATAGGGCTTGATAGGAGAGAAGCCAACAATCTCAGAGATAACAAAACTGACGCTAAATTTTTTGATTTTTTCATTGGATGAATTACAGTTTACATTTAAAGAAAATACCCTAACAAATAGCTAACTCATAATCTCTGAAGACTTGACTTTATCCTATATAATACGAATGAAAAATAAGATAAACATCCTAAATAAAACTCTAATTTGATAATGATGAAAGCTACAAATCATAATCTTTTCGTAATTACACAAAATGAACCAAATAATGAATATGAATGATAATTTACACCTTCAGTTTTTTAGCTGTATAATTGTCTACAAGAGAACATCAGTGACAATGATTAACAGTGGAGCTGATATCCCTGATCAGTCTCGAACTAAAACATGTCTTAAACTAATCATTTGAGATCATGACCAAAAGAAAGATGCGTTACTACATGATTTTAGATGCAACCACTCAGTATCAAAAGCGAGAAAAGAGAGCACTTAAGCGAAGAAGAAGGCGTTTTTTCCTAAATCGCTTTGATTCCAAAGAAGCGAGGCGTTTTACTAGAGTGATAAAAAGCATTAAGCGACCAAAAAGCGAGCGCTTTTTTCTATAACGGCTAGTTTTTAAATTTTAACTAATGAAGTTTTATAGCCGGCCCTAATCTTCTAAATTAGGTTAAAAAATTATGAAACTAACCCTTTAATATAATATTAAAATACTACACTTAACTAACAATTATATAATAATTACATAATCATCTTTCCCCCTGGGTTTTAAAAAGCGCGATGCGCGCCGAGGCGATAAGGGTCAAAAAGCCGAGGCGAAAGCGCGCGCATCACGTACGCTGGTAAATTATATATAATACACAATTATTTGAGTTAGGTAGGATCTGCGACTTTTTTGCGACTTTTTTTTACTATAATTGGTCAAATTGGACCTATATTAAAAGCAAAGCCCATAAGAAAAAGCTCAATACACATTAGTAAGACCAAATTTAACTTTAAAAGTCCCAAGTACATGATGCGCAAAAAAGCACCGATGCACGCATTAGCTGATGCGGATGCGTGCGCCTCACCACGCATCCCGTAAATGCAATGCATAGGCGCGCCTCAGGCGCGCTTTTTTAAACACAGCTTTCCCCACGTTGCTTTAAGTATTTGAATAAACTTTTCTTTTTGGTCTTTTTTTATTAAAAAGGAAGATTTTAAGAATATTATGTTTTGGACACTATCATATGCACAAAGGGTAAAAAGTACACTGAAGCGCTCGCTTTTTTTCGTTTCTCGCTTCTCGCTTTAGGGAAGGCAGATCGCTTTGAGGTCGTTTTAGCCTTTAACTACCTTGCAACCACTGAAGCCAACCTCTTTATAAGAATCGGAGTGAATGTCTTGATCCTAACTTTAGATGATTTACAGTATAGTGCTTCCACTTGGCTTGCCTAGGTTAGCTATTTATGTCTCTTATTATCGTTCATCACCTTATGTCTTACACCCTAACTCATTAATTGTTATTGATGTAAAGATATAAGCATATTTACGAATAAAGTGGTTTGACCCAGCCGTACAGCCTTAAACCATAAGTATAAGGTGTTCTAATACATACCATGACAGCTGATATATAGACTGGACCGACCGCTAAACCCTTTGTCCAGTTGACAGGAGAATACTAAGAATACAAACAAGACGACTAAGTGATAAAAATAATTGAGTAAAGGGGGGATGGGTAAACCTTGACAGCTAATTGCACTTCCTCTTGGCGTTCAAGCTCATTAAGAACAGCAACCATGTCCATCTTTAAGAGCCTTGACACATGAGTTTTGACAAATTTGTCCAATTTTTCATCATCGTCTTTAACTCTCTTCAAACCCAAAATAACAAAAAGAGCTTCTTTACCAAGCAACTTCTTTCCCCTCCAAAGGGAACCTCTGGGCCTGCCATCATGGTAATGTTGAGGCCTTAAATATCTATAGAACTGTTGTTGACAATTGCAGACATCTTCAATTCTTTTCATAGTTTGGATATATGCTAATGGTTTTGTGGAGAAAGAATACGAGGATATATATTCATTCAAGATGGGTATTCTCGTTATTTCACGATGAAGCAATGAGGAAACTGATAATCGTAACTTTGACGTCAATCTGCCCCCAATTGTCGCCATCGCAGAGGTTGAGGGTCAAATCCACTGTCTAACAGAACACTAGTGTTAGACATAAAAAAAGAAATTATAAACATGATAAATAGCAAAATGGTCAGGCCCGACCTGTGTTTAAAAAAGCGCGCTTGCACTACCCCAATGCATCGGACACCCTGATGCATTGCATTTACGGGATGCGTGGTGAGGCGCACGCATCCGCATCAGCTAATGCGTGCATCGGTGCTTTTTTGCGCATCATGTACTTGGGACTTTTAAAGTAAAATTTGGTCTTACTAATGTGTATTGAGCTTTTTCTTATGGGCTTTGCTTTTAATATAGGTCCAATTATAGTAAAAAAAGTCGCAGATCCTACCTAACTCAAATAATTGTGTATTGTATACTCCCTCCGTCCCAAAATTATTGTCCCCCGACAAAAGACACACAATTTAAGAAAGGATTAATTTCATATCCCCCCCTCTTTTCAACAATAATTTCATATATACCCATGTTTGGGTAAATATGAAATTAATGATGAAATATGAAATTGCCCCTTTAAGAAAAGTGCATTTATTACTGCTTTCTCTTTCTTATTTTTTGACAGAATGACAGTTTTACCCTTAACTAATTAAAGTCTTCTTTAAAGTTTATAATAATAATTTCAATCAAGGGTAATATGGTAAACTTCATCAAACTTCCCTATCTATATTTAGTAGTGGACAATTAAATTGAGACATCCCAAAAAAGAAACGTGGACAATAAAAATGGGACGGAGGGAGTATAATTTACCAGTATTTTTTTATAAAAATGTCGCGTACGTGATGCGCGCTCTTTCGCCTCGCGCCTCGGCTTTTTGACCCTTATCGCCTCGGCGCGCATCGTGCTTTTTAAAACCAAGGGCCCGACAGGTAACACGTTCCGATTGTAATGATCAGCTTAGGAAGGATTGCACGTCAAACATATTTGTGTCCAATATTCAAATTTACTATGAGTAACTAATGTGCTAATCATGAGTAGAAAAATTACAATATAATTGAGTATTTATAATTAAGCAGGTCACATGCATTGAATTAAGACTTAAAAAAGACTTTCACCCTGTTTAAATGTTTAACCTTTTGACCCATAACCCTTTACTCAAATTTTACATCTTTCCAACATGACCTGTTTGAGATCAAACACACGTCGGATCAAACGGTATCATACGTAAATTGGTCGAAGATACCACCTTAAGCAAAATGTCTACAATAGACAATATTTTCAATATTAGGTACAATGTACCTAAGAATCAGTGAAGTATTGGTTCAGCAACAAGGTGAATAAGAACGGATATATCATATACGAGTCAAAACTGTAAATTGGTTCTTCAAAAGGCCTATGGGTTGTGGCTATCATTTCAAATTTTCACTTCAGGTTCGCTTTTCTTATCTTATACTATATGACAAAATACCACAAGAGCTCTAACAACTATAAGCAAATAGTTCACCCTTCTACTATAACTTATTGACATTCCTCGTGAGCTCGTTTATCATCAAATTCTTGCTCCTATGTCGCAACTACTTTACATCAAGATTAATATTTGTTAATAAACCTAGAAATAAGCTCATAAATTCTTATATATATAATATAAGCCGAAATCACCAAACCTTTTAAGCCAAAAAATAACACCCCCTTCGATGATATATACTGTTTATATTTTATATTAATCTGGATTTATGAGCTTATTTCTAGGTTTATTAACAAATCGGACTAGTAAAACACGTATACGCTGTGCCTCGATTTCACTAAATTAATCCTCAGAACTCGTCACTATATCAGTTGATAACTTATATAAATCTTTTAAAGTAATAAAAACAATTCATCATTTCCGATAAATTAATATAATCATTTAAAACAATCTAATAATCGTAAAAATAAAAAAAGAAGATTGATTATACCTCAGAACACCCCTGGTTGCAAAGAGATTGGATTAAAGTGAGAGTAGTTAGCCGATTGATGATGGTGTGAATTAAAATGCCTCAGGTCACCATTTATGACTGGACGGTTACGCGCGTCTTTTGGCGAGTGTAGAATACGCTGAAATATGTTGGAATGTTATTGGTACGTGAAGAACACGCGGCATTTGTTGTGGTGGGCGTTTTGTTCTAATAAATTGGGCTCTTTTTTTTAGTTTGTAGGTTTACGGGTTTAGTTTAGTAGAGGCCCATCGGTAATTCCAACGACAAGGTTTTTTTTGACGGTTCTAGCCTTTTAGGAGCGTTTGAGGTGGGGGTGTTCACAATTCACATTTTCATTTCGTTTAACCGATCCGAAGCTAATTTCAGGGGTGAGCAGAAAAAACCGAAAAACTCGAAATCGAACCGAAAACCGAAAAAACCGACCGAAACTAAAAACCGATGGTTCGATTTTTACTTTTTCAAAAACCAAATGTTCGGTTTCTGTTTTCGTTCAAAAACAGAACCGTAAAAACCGAACCGAACCGAACCAGTTTTATAATAATATATAATTAATATAAATAAATAAATAAATAGTAAATCCAATTTTTAAATTCATATTGATTTTGTGAGTTGATTTATAATACATAGATATCTTAATGTTTAAATATATGTGTTTGTCATGTACGTATGTTTACTTGACAATATATCGTTACATATATGACAATGAGCATACTATGTGTATTTCCACTTGCATGTGTGTGTGTCTTATTTATATGTGTATAATTTTAGAAATTTGGGCAAACATTATTAAGCTCATATTGAAAAAAATAAAAAATAAAATAAAAATAACCAATTTTATATGTAAAACGAGTTTAACAATATAGGCCACAACCAAATATAAACGGTTTGAAACCGAAACAACCGGAAAACCAAACCGAAAAAACCAAACCGTCAAAAACCGAGCGGTTTCGGTTTTTGGTTTTATAAAAACCGACTATTTCGGTTTGGTTTCGGTTTTAGCCAAAAATCGACCCAAACCGAACCGTGCACACCCCTATTAATTTGTAACTGAATAAGAGTTTTTAAAACAAAAACCAATTACGTAACCGGTTTATGGTTCGGGTTCAGCTTTAACACAATGGAAACCGACCGAAAACCAAACACAATCGATATTATCTATTACTTTTTATTAAAAAAACAAATTTATACCTAAAAGTAAAATCGGACAAAAGATAATATATATGGACAGAACTAGAGGTCTCGTGGTGTCACGGTAGGGTCGTGTATTTGTATTTGGTGGCTTTAGACAATAACAACAAAGAAGCCTCATTACACTTATAATGAAAGCTTTTATAGTGTACTAACACATGTGCACGCACGGGGTTTTAACATAAAATGTTAATTACGTATTAATACAATATGTTACTCATTCCGTATAAGTTTATTGTACAATTATTATTATTTATTAATACAAAAACTCGTGTGATTGTCTGAACCAAATGAGCTAAAAAATTAACTTTAGGTGATTTATATCGTTTCTTCATTATGTGTTTAACAAGTTTTTGTTACCCGCGCGTTGCCGCGTGAGCATGTTGTCAATATTTCATAAACACTATTTTCAGTTGCAACCGACTCTTTAGTAGAAGAATGTTCACAAAAGAAATGGCAGGTTCAAACGAAGACCATAATTCGGCATTCGGAACACACAATTGGATTATTTCTAGTTTTCTAGAGAAATTTGCTTAAGAATTCTCTAAACTTTTATACTCCTACTGCATCAAATGTAAAGCTACAGTTTCATTACATAAAATAAAAAAGAATTTATACAATGACAAAACAGTTAAAAGTTATTTTCTACATCTCCGTGCAATTTTTTGTCCTTCGAAATCTTTGTGATTTGTTTTTAGCCTGAAACAAAGTAGAAATTATTAATATGAAATATAAATAGTATTAGCCAAAAACTTATTTGTCTTAGGGCAAAAAAATATACTTCTTCAAATGCTCGGTAGGAGGAAAGAAGGACATCATCATCCACATACCCCGTCGATTGCGTACTATTTTTGTATCATCAAAATCGTCAAGATCAATTAGTTCAGGTTGCGCAGTGCCTACAGGTTCTCTGACCTGGTCCATCATGAGCTACCGGAATACCTGAACCAACACTCAGAGCCACCGAAGCAAGATGTTCAAGGTTATAACTCAAAAAGGTTCATTGAGATCCGATACTCCTACTTTCCTACATCTACTACCACCTTTTGCATAGCTTACCACCTGCCCCTCCTAAAGTGCTCATGATCAATTCTCTGCCTGTATCATATCCCATGTATAATAAATTACATTAGTTATACCATAAAAAATGTAGTGAATCACATACATATTTTGCATTGTCTCACTCCTAAATGTCTCCCTTTATAGTTCTGACATATCATCACTACTAAAAAACCGACTTTCACTGAGAGATTTTTAGACAGTAAAGTTTCCGTCGCTAATTTACTCAACCTACCGACTACTTTCCAACGCCATACCAACAACATGCATATTCGTCTTTAATCAGTCGGAAAACCTCAAATATTTCATATAAACCCATTCTCATTTATTTTCCCATCAATCTTATGTTCTATCTTTCCCTCTAAAACAAGAAAAACTTTTAGATTTCCCCCTAAAACATCAAAACATCCAAATCACATTTAAGTAACTCCATATAATCCACGAGATGCAATTTTTCAGATCACAATCCGATCTAAACAACATTTCGCATAATTAAGTAAGTTTCCATTACATTTAAATTACAATTCGATTTTGCCCTAATTTCATTATGTTATCTTATTTGCCCTAATTTTGAGGTGTTATTTTGCCCTAATTTCATTGTGAGTGGATTTTGTTGTTACTATTTCGTGTTTTGATACTGATTATGAAGTGGTGAACGAATTTGTTGTTACGATTTCATTGTGAATGGATCCGATTATATGAATGTGTGTGTGTGTGTGTGTGTGATTATGATGTTTGAAGTAGTGAATGGATCATGTTGTTACTGTTTCAGAGTGTTTGGTTGATTGACATGAGAGTTGAATGATCAAATAAGCGGATTAGCGAAATTAGTTTTGTTTGAGCTATAAGTTGTGATGGTTAGAATCAATTAATTACCTGTTTTGATAATTAGTTAATTTTTCGTAATGATTTGTTTCGTTGATACTAGTTTATTGGTAAATTCACTTTTTTAACACTTAAACAATTTGGGTAGGTTAAACAATTTTGATGATATGTTTAATGCTTATCTAAACTTAAACAATTTGGGTAGGTTAAACACTTTTAGAGCTGAAAATGGTAAAGATTTAGATAGTCGAGCGAATGGTACAAAGGCGAACGGAGGTGATAGTAGTGATAACGTGGCTACAAGTAGCGTAGTTGGAAGTGGTACAAACAATATGCAGAGGTCAGGGTTCTGTTCAGTTTCTGATAAAAGAAAAAGGGATTAAAAGGAGTGCGGGTGGAGACATTGCTCCAACGACTAGGCACTACATAAGAGTATCTATTGATGGTGTTATGGGTAAGCTGAATTTTATGGAGGAGTCGCTTAAGCTACCACCTTCCCTGGAGGACAAATGGGTAAAATAGTGTCCGGTGATTCGGTTGATCCAAATGTAGATACGTTTAACTTGGAGTTTGGGAATGGGATGTTTAATGGGGCAGAGCTTAAGAAAATCATGGCTAATGAAAACCTTGCTGAGATGGCTTTAACCGATCCAAAGAGTGTGAAGAGGTGTGTAAATCTCTTTGATTATCAGTTACTTGTGTATTAGTTATGTATTTGTTTATCATTTGCATGTTATATGTTAACAAGATTCTTTGTTTGTTATCGTTTTAGATATATGACAGGAGTTTTTAAACATTTTTTTTGGACTGTGGGCTAAAGTCAAAATTTCACTTTTAGGAAAGGGATATTACCTGTTTGAAACAAATTAAGGCATATGAAGCCTTGACAAAATATTTGAAGAGTTATCAAATTCTAAATTCTGCTCGTTAAAAAGATTGTTGTGTTTCTTAGGATTTTGGCTAGTCGCCAGTCAACTGCTCATTCTAAAGAAAGGAAGATGTGTTATATCACGGAACTGGAAATCAAGGTTCAAACTCTTCAGAATTATAGGCCTAATTTGGTAGAATTGGCACCATGGGAGGAGAAAAGCATTGTAAGCTCATCACCGCCTCTCACGTGTGTGTATATAAATGTGATGATACCAGGTCGGTTTATATTGGTTCAGACTTGAAATATGATGCAATTTCCCAATGTGCTCTGGTTTGTTGTGTCATTATAATCGTTTCGTGCTCAAGTTGAGTCTTACCTTTGCTTTTTGGCATGCTTGTAAACAAGGTTAATATGACATAAGGACATTTGATATACATTCACATTATCTATATCACATGCACCTTATTCCAAATGACATTTAATATCTTTCGCGAGAGAGTGTATCTTCAAGGAGAGAATTATTAGTACGTGTTCTATTTAATTTTATCCTTGGTGATGTGATATGTTGTCTGCTCATGTGTAAAAAAGCGGCCTATTAGTTTATTAGAAGTTTACCATTATACTCATACTAGCACAAATGTGTCGAGTGAGGCATTAGAAAGCAGAACCATTAGCGATAGCCAAATCAACCCATTTATAAGTAAATGGGTCAAACCACTACCTCTGCTATATCTGATTATTCATATCTGAAAGTGGTTCATGAATTATTGCTAGTGATACATGTTAGAGAGTCTTATATGTATGTGGTAGATTTGCAGGTATAAGGAACACCGTTGGGATCTTGAGCAGCTTATCGGGTCGGGTGGCATGCCGCCATCACATTCTGCAACAGTCACCGCTCTTGCGGTTGCTGTTGGCTTACATGATGGCCTTGGCGGTTTTACTTTTGCTGTTGCACTGATTTTAGCTTGCATCGTATGACCTTTTTCTTTAATAACTACTAAGTTTCTTTGATTTGTATTATGGAGTATTTGATTTTTATACATGAAATATGATGCAGGGAATGTATGATGTGACTGGTGTAAGGTTACATGCTGGGCGCCAAGCAGAGGTTTGTCTCTTCTTAAGACATTGTGTACATGTTTTGGAAAATATGTAAGTTATCCGTGTTAAAATATGTGCAAATTTTTAGGTTCTGAACCAAATCGTATTTGAGCTTCCTGCTCAACATTCGTTGGCAGAGAGCAGGCCGTTACGTGAACTTCTTGGCCTTTTCATGTATAAAAATCAAATACTCCATAATACAAATCATACATTGTGGTAAAGTTCCTTTTACGAGGAATTATAATTAAGTTCCAGTTATTTGTCTCTTAAACTTTTCTTATTATTCAGTTGAGCGTATGTCTTAAATATTGTAACACAGTCTCGGTTCATAAGCTGAAAAAAAGAGTTGAAAATATAGGATGAGGGTGTTTCGAAGAACTCTCTTGCTATTTTGGTTTAATGGTTTTAAATCTTGGAATTTCATGGTGTTGTAACTCAGGTTCTCAAAGAATGATGCTTTTGGAGGATTGCTGTAGTTCAAATATAGAACCAAGAGAAATAATTCCAATACCAGTAGTGTAGAATCGGAGGCGAATGCTCGTGAACAAGCTCGAGAGAGAATAACAACAAAGGATGACTGACATTAACCCGGTGTTGAAGAAGTTTACTGATCCACGCCCTCCGTCTTAGTTGGATAACGTCATACTATCATTTTGAATATTTGGATTAAATTCTCTAGTTTCATCTTGTATGTTTTGAATGCGTCAGATTCATTTCGATTTGACTGCAACTTTTGTGATTTGAATGTTAAATCTTTGTAATGAGTCTATTTAATTTTGAATTACTCATTTTATTTATTAGCACTTTTTAGTTATTTTAGATACTGGTTTAAATAATTAACAGCTTTATTGAAAAAAAATATTTGTATTTCTCTCATAAAACGGTGACTGTTTACTGACGGATCTCTGACAGAATTACGACGCTTTTCCGACTGAAAATTTACCGACGGATTTGCGACGAGAAATTCTGAGAGAATTGTGACGCGTGTCTTCAGTCGGTGTTTCCGACAGAGTCCCGACCGATAAAAATTAGCGACCATGATAAATCCGACAGCCTATTTTTGTCGCAAATCTGTTGGAAACACCTTTTACCAACGGATTTTCGACAGAAAAGTTCGTCGCTGTAGACCTGTTATGTAGTAGTGCATGAAGCATCAGCCAATATTAAACAATATACTTTTAGATAAAACATAGAACTACTTGATTAAACCGTTGATCTATAAGAATCAACAATCAAATACAACATATGAAAAATACTTTCAACCGCTCTCAAACAAATATAAAATGAGCTACTATAACTTGAAAAACAACTGTATGAGTGAAGGCTACTTACAGTTTTCAGATTATCATATAGAAAAACACAAAGAATAGTTCTAAAAAGTTAAGACGCTTCACCAACACACACGCGCGCGTGCGTACACACACACACACACACACACAAAACACCGATTTCTATGGAGTATGACTTCCCAAATGACAATCTAAACCAATCAATCAAATTGTAGCAACTGTTAAATATACGTAGATATTCAGACTGAAATCACCCATTAGTAAATTCAAAGGCTGAGTAGTTACCATTTTGAAAAGTTAAAACTTACTCTATCATCGAGGTGACTGGACTACAAAAAGCGAGATGGGGTTACCGCATCACATATAACAGACAGCAACTCATAAGTTGAATCTAAACAAACCAAACTATAGGACATGAAATACTTGTGGTCAGCAAAAATGTTTGATTGCAGATTTGTCAATGATATTTACTTATCCATTAAAATGTCTATATAAAGCTCAAATTTAGAAAATTTACTTTAAGGAAAAGTAATTTTTCTAAATTTAAGCTTTATAAATTCACTGCATTTAGAAAATTTAGAAAATACAGAAAATTTACTTTTACTCGAAGCTTGAAATGTAAGTTCCACCCAAGGCAGCCATGGTTCTTTAATATGAACGCATGAATCAAAGAAGCTGATGTCCAACATTTTCATTTGTGCCAAAATACCTTAAGATCTTTATTCTAGTTTCCAACCAAGAATGATCCATCATCGTCAGTTTTTGATAAAAAGTTTTCCCATTCCTAATGCACCAGAGTCGGCTGGGCAACCAAAAACAACCTGCAATATAAAACATGTATAAGTATTTATGTAAACCTTGGGTAAATTTCAACACTTTTGACCCATATGGCATTTTCTAATTTCATTCAAGTTTTTAAAGTATGACCACTTGACATGTTAGCGAAATAAAAATTACTTTTGGCATCAACCAAATAATAGCAGGGATTCGAATAACAACGCCACTCGGAGTAGGTCAGTGATAGGTTGAGCACATGATTTAACGACTCTTGTAGCTTCACTATATTAGTATATATTTCCTCAGATTCCAGGTGGGGGGGGGGGAGTGCATTCTTAGCACCTGAAGTCAATAGAGTCTGTGGTTTTGCAACTGA
>BQNB010082319.1:0-29363 GCA_026074375.1 Tanacetum coccineum | reverse complement strand
TAACTTTCACCAATAGTCGTAAACCAACGAGGCAGCTGAGACATGCATACATGGCCGTAATGATGAAATAGACATGCACGTTCGTACAAATCCTTATTCGCGTAAAACCTGCGGCTAATCATTAGGTGAGAGGAAAGTAAATTGTTGTTAAATAAAAATCAAGAAACAAATAGATTAAGACTAAGATACAAGTTGCTAGACACTTTTTCCTGACCGTTACCATGATAAAGACATGACTATTTACAACGTCTTGATCATAGATCAAAAACAACAACCTAAGTTGGCGTTCCCATAATGGTCAACTTCCCAATCATCCCAAACTTTACATACTTTACAAGATAAGTGGCGATATCTACCACTTTGTACAATACTCTACATCGTCGATTTGTATCAACGAATAATCGATCCTTCGTGTAATTCCTTCGGTTCTTGCTTTATGAGACAATTATCTTCAAACTTTCCTTCTCTTTTTTGTTGCGATTTTTCTAATTTTTTTCAATTTTTTTTTGCAATCTAACTATGTACGAAACTCGAAGTAGTTTCACCATCTTCACGATCATAATAATTCCGGATAATTCCTTCGATAGTTCATTCATTCTTCGGACTTACCATTAACTGTGATGGTAGTAAAATCATATGAGTTTTGACTATAATATACATTCTCATTTGCAATGTGCAAATTTCCAACTGTACCAAAGATAGAAAATGACACAAGACTCAGGAAATACAAACTTTACACTTTAAGCAACTAGCAACTGTAAATTAAACTTAATCTACCAGGGTAGGTTAAGGTGTAAGGGTGTAACAAAACAAATAATTGGTGTAAGGATTGGCTCTACGGATTGTTCTAGTGGATCTTCACTCTAAAGATGAGAGTGGAAAAGGGTTTAAACTAGAGGTTAACTAACCGGTGTAGTTAGTTAATAAACAAATGGATAGGCTTTTTGGGTGTAATCCTAAAAATTTACCAATGTAAACAAGTTACTCCAATTAAATCCATAATACTTATTATTAAGGTCTCGAATAGATATACCAAGCCAAGTTCTAAAGTCCACTACATCACCGACACACTCATATTTTGTGGAATTTGGGTAAACATTTGGAAACGGATAGCCTAAATTATCACAATATCTAACAAGGGTTATTGTGTGTGGTTATGTATCAAGTAATTTTCACAAAAGTATGCCTGAATTTTTTTAAAATTTAAGCATAATTTAAGCATTTTAATTATTAAAATAGGACAAGTAAACATTCTAATTCCATCCTTCCACTTGAATTATACAACGTCCTCGTTGTATAGATAAAACATTAAAAATACGGGATTTAAAAAGAATTAAAATGAGAAACTCCCTTGATATTTGCTCGGTAGATTCTCCAATTTGTGTTTATGAGCAAGATTGTGTGTTGAACAGCCGTCTTGAAGTTTCAAGACTCCAACACTTCAAGATCTCCAGATTTGTAAATCCTCCACCAATATTCGTCGATATTTCTTTCACGAGGTCCTGTGTAAAATAGGAAAAACGTGCATTCCTATCTTGGCATCTACGGTTAATTTAAACTAAACTAAACAAACTAAATACGAGACAGTCTGGTGGATAAGCCGTATCAGGTTAATGAATACGCCGTATTGCCAGAACTGACAATAATGTTTTTAAAGTGTAATAAAAAATAAAGATTGATAACGTCCAGACAATCAATACGCCGTATGCTATGGAGCGGATACGCCGTATTGATGTATGGGAAGACAGACTTGATAAAATTAAATAACAATCCGGGTTGTCTCCCGGGAAACACTTTTGTTTACAACGAAGTCTTTAAGTTAGACTTTTCTTCAGCTTCTCTTCACTCGGCTCTAGTCACCATCCATCCTTCGTCCATTATCCGAAAGATTTCTTGGTAAGATCGGCACACCTCTTCTCTTGTGATTGTAAGATCGTAATATTCGTCTTCTTTTACAGCAACATACTCTTCATCATTATTGAACGAATAATTGATCATCATATATTTCCTTATATTGCACACCGGCAGCTCATGAACTTCACATAATTCTTCTCTCTCATAATCTTCATGATTTATCTCATAAGCATCATCATAGTTTGTATATATGTTCCATCGTCTCTTTTGTTCATAACGTAACTCATCATCATCTTCATTGATAAATCCTTCCATGATAGATTTATTTCTTAAAGTCTCATCTTTAAGTTCACTATCTTCTAAAGCCTCGTACCACTCGTAATCCTAATAATGGAGTTGGTTTCTAATAATGTAAGTTCCGAGTAAGTTTCCTCCATTACACTATCCATCATCCTTCCAACTACATGTTGGCCATTCTGAACATCCAGTTTTATAGTTGAAAGGCTTGCAAGTATGTTTAACTGGTGTGGGTTTGGTCCAAACTCCAGCGTTAGTCCATGGCTTCTCATCGACCCATGGTACGTCCTTGTTCCATTCATAGATCCAATCATCCTTGTAATCTTCATAGGTCTTGAATCCCTCAATGTCCTTAGTAAGTAAGTCTGGATCGATTTGCAAAAGATAGTTAAATTCTTTGAATGCCTTGCACATAGGTGTTTCAAAATTAAATAAATTAGTGTCGATCCTAAAGACTTCAGCAACTTCATCCTTATCATCAGAAGATTCTTCATCTGTGAGCTCAACTTCATCATCTCCTCTGATCCAGTAAATCCATAATGCTTTCATAGTATAATGATCCATTGTCTTGTAGTTGAAAAACTTCGATCCCAACCATTCAGTAAATGCAACATCAGACGGATCATATCCCATGTCATCATCAGCTTCATGCTCCGAATCATCATCCATTTTCGAGTCACATGGGATGTTAGCAACTTCAACTTCATATGTGAATAAATCATCATCCATTCCGCTTAATCGATTGACTTCATTGTTGAAAACTTCAAGTGATGTATCGCAAGTGAGCGAAACATCTTCGACCTTAACATCCTTAATTTTCTCGAACTCTCCTTTGATAACCTTTGTCATTCTTACTGAAAAATACCCAGAAAATTATCAGTAGAACCAGCGGGAGAAAGGTATTAAGTAACAAAAAAAATCTATTTAGTTCATATAAGTTCCAGAATTTCAACGAACAATAATGCAGATAAACGTGATACACCGTATCAATATCAGTAAATCCTGCATAATAAAAACTTATATGAATGAAACCGATTTTTTTAGACAGAAATTTGTGGGATACGCCTAACTAAAGGAAGAGGAAACAGCCGTATCAAAGGAAGTTTAGAAGATACCTTCCCTGTAACCTAAATGGAAGTGATTACTACGTAATCAGGTTAATTCAAACCAGAACAGTGTAATTGAGAAAAACAATTTAAATCCGCCACAATTAAACACTACCAAATACAAGGCAAACCATTAAAGATACATAAATATACAAAATCTAAGAATATACAAGAATAACCACTAATCTAATTTACACAACTCCTAGAGGTTAGAAACAATAACTAATGATTAGAATACAAAATAATCAAAAAAAAAATCAAGATTAATAATTCACTCTGTCTGTCAATGTGCGCCAATAACTGATTGTGTCGATGTGAGGGTAGTATATATTTTAATGATTCAAATTTTTAAATTAATAATTTGACGACATAAAAACCAAAACAAAACGTAACAGAGGCAGTGTACCCGATCGTAGTAGTTCTTTGAGGTAATGTAGGGTGTTCGAACACTTGAAGCAAGGTTAAAAAATCAATATTATTAATATCTTGGTTATCAATCTATTTTAATTCTATTCTCCTAAACCTATGTCAGTCCCTAAACCTTGTTGTGTAATTCTAACGGAAAATGGGGGTCTTATTAGCATGAGAGACTGGCACGTTATATGGTTGTAACACAATCACATTCAAGTCACTTCAAAACCACTCAAGCAATTAACCAAAAGATAAACGAGAGCTGGTTCAGCCAAAAATAAGAAAACTGTATTACCATTATTAATCCGATTATAAAGTTGTTTGTTTATTAAGTCAATGATTTTCTTCTCTCGAACGAGGCGTAAATCAATCTTAAGACATAGCAGGTACATCAACCAAGACCTATACACAATAATTCTTGTCACAATTTAAGCATCCCATAAAGCATCCTTAATTGCTGATTATCAACTATCTTAGGGAAAAAAGCAATGGTGATCTTTTAAAACCCTACTCAAAGAGACTTTACCCACTCAACCCTGAATGTAAATTATACACTAGTAGACCCACTTGTCAAACTAGTCTAATGGAATACAGAACCATAATTGTTGAATTATCTAGGTTCCCTTCAAGTCAACACGATCCTAAACTATTAGCAATATCCAATTAAACTATTAAGGCATAAAGCGTAACCAAGACACAGATTTAGCCAAGAAAAATTTGAGCAATATTTGTGATCCTATGGTTCTACATGTATAAATCACTATATGGAGAGCTATCCCAGACTCTAGATTACTTGGTCTGTATCACTAGATCTAGTTGAATGACAGGTCGCATACAAAAGCACGTAAACAAGTATAAATTGATAAACATAAACAAGCATTCAACGATAAATCAAGAAATTGAGATAAACAAATACCAAACATTCAGATCTTTATAACCCGAAGGTATTAGGCTTCAAACGTCATAATAAATACAAAAGCAATTATTTACCCAAGGTAAACTAACCGAGTTAACGAATGATACTAAAAACTAAAAGATTAATAAAGTATATGAAATTACACGTTGTCTCCTATAGAATTGATAGCGTTGCTCGACCTCTTCTGCTCTTTTTCTCCTCTGAAAATCGACTTTCCTGGTTTTGGTATCGAGAATGTGATTTAGCACACTAAAAACTTGTTTTTGAGTTTTGTATTATAGGGTCTGAAAATCGGTTCGATACGGCGTATCCAAGGGATTGGATATGGTGTATTGGGGGTTTCTTGGAGTAGGGACCACGTTTGATATCTTCCAGAATATTCACATACTATATCTTGAATACGGCGTATTGAGTTTCTCTGGATACGGCGTATTGAGCTTGTTTCCTTTGTGGTCTTTGGTGAGTGCAGGCACGGATACGCCGTATCTTCCTTAATGGATACGGCGTATTGGTTGTCAGAATCATTAATCTTCAAAATATCTTCGTTTAAGCTCCAGAATGCGCGCCTTTTGCTAATATTCACCAACTACTCCATAATTACTGCAATTCTCAAATATAAATGATTAAGTAACAATTCTTTGCAATAACTATACAAAATGGGTTAATAACATGGGATAAATGATGCTATAAAATAGACGTTATTTGATGTCATCAAATATCCCCCCACTTGAATCCTACTTGTCCTCAAGTAGCCTTTAGAAGTTTATAAAAATGTATCCCTAAGGATATTTTCCGTTTAAAGCATTTATTTGATCTATTACAAGTACACAACCAAACACCTCACGAAATAGGAAGATGAAAACACTCAAATCACTCAACTAATCTATGTGGTAACATGTAACTAATTCGCTCAATTGCTCGGTCGTGACGAGTATTCTATCATAAGCTTGGCAAGGATACACATCTCCACCACTAAAGCCAAGGAGTAACAAGTTTATAAAGGTAAATATGGGTTTTTGTATGGAAAGGCTGTTAGTGACTGATCTCAACGGCAAAGCTATAAATGAGTCTCAGTATAAAGGTATGATTGGACCACTAATGAACTAACAACACGCAGGCCTATCATTCAATTACTCAACAGATCTCAATGCAAAGACATCAAGCAAACCAATAAATCCCACATTTAAATTCTGTAATTTGATCTCTATTTGAAAAATTCAATGTACCTAAATGTTACTCCCAGTTTTTTGGTCTTCAATATCCAAAAACGTTTCAGGATCATGACCTAAAAGGATAATGCGACTTTACTGTGTTGGATGAAACAAGGACAGAAAAACACTGTCGGGATGTCTTGTCAGTTTGTCTTTGAAGGCAAACTTGTTTGCTCAGTGCAAATAAGAACAATCTAAACTATGTTCTCAGGAACTAAGCAGAAGATAAGCTCTACTGATGTTAATGCCACATACTATGGATAAAGATCTCCAACTCACTGACTATGATACATATTGAAAATTTACCCATAACAATCCAGATTATGCAGCTCAACAAAAATAAAGCTCATTGATGTCAATCAAGAATCATAACTCTCAAACGAGGACATTGAGAATTCCTTTTTTTTCCCACTCAATATTAACTTTGCTAGATATCTTCGACCCAGCCTCTGGCTGCGCCAACATTCAAAAGCTTGATTGTTGAACTATGTAAGCTGAATATTTGAATTCAAAACCTGAAGCTTCAGTACTTAACTGAAGAAAACAAAAGCTTCAAAACGCTTTTCATCCAAACTGCACAAAATTTCATATATTGAAGCCGTAGGCAGATTAGAGTTTTTGCAAACACCTTTAGCTGTTTAAGTGAAGTAACTGAGCATCACATATGTCCATTCCTGATTTTCATGAGCATGTGTACATTTTGTCGCCATTTGCTGGAGCAAATATTTGTCAAATCAAGAACTGAACAAAATAATACATTTATCAAGTTCATTTGTAAAATGATTTTATCTAAGTCTTCAGCTTTCTCTCGAGTGAAGTAACTGAGCAATCACATATGTCTCATTCATGGATTTGCATGAGCATTTGAGGTTTTGTCTCCTTCACTGGAAGATTGACGATGATGAAGATTACAATAATCTGTTCAGCATAACATAACACCAAACCTGAACCTAGTTTAGCTTTTTCAAACATCAATCTCAAGGTCAGTTTTAAAACAAATGTGATCCTCAAAAGTAACATTATTTTATTAAAACAATTTCCTTTTCAAAGAAGGTGTTTAATTAAAATATATGAATATAGGACATCCAAAAGTTAGAATGACCTCATCATCTTTCTCTCACCTACTTTTTCAGTGAATAGACGGCTGTTCACTGTTCTAGGTTTCAGATGCATGCTTTGCTGACTTTCATTTAATACAAAGTTTAGCACACATGTTGAAAACAAACCCTAAACATTCCCCATAACTTCATAAACCCTAGATTTCTTTTCACCAACTCATAACTTCCAAATGGCAGTTATCAAATTGTCAAAGATAAAAGTGAAAATTTCTTAAATCATATAATCCACGACACACCTATCACAACTCATTTTCTCACAAACACAGATCAAACTCACCAAAAACACACACACTCATAATCCAAAACAAATCAAATCATCAAAATCCTAATCACATCAAATGGCAAACCAAGAACAAAATCCTCCATAACAAGAACAACCCTTTGTTGCTGCTAAACAAGTAGGCTTCAACCTTGAAGATATCATCCTTAGCACAAACAATGAGGTTGCTCTTCTATACCCAAAACACAATAACAAAGATCACTTCAAATGTGTTTTTGATTTCATTTCCAAATGTTGTCTTAGAAAACCATTCACCAAATCTCCAAACATATATAAGGAATACCTAGCTAAAAACTCTAAGGTTTTCTTCTCGACCCTCACTGGTGGTATCTATGGCGAAGTAGGGGTAAATACCTTTAGGAATGCCATTGGTGCACATTACCTCCTTCACTCTAGCGAGTATGTTGCACCACTATCTATTGACATAGTGAGGCCATAGTTTGAAGCAATTAGGTATGGGGAAGTTGTTCCTGCCAAAGGGACTCTCAAAAAGAGTCTTCTTCCTCCTAGGTGGAGGTTACTAATGACACAAATCATCTAGTGTTTAGGAGGTAAAACTGGAGGCTTTGATCAGATCACCAACAAAGATGCCATTATACTGTATAGTCTAGCAAATAGGATCAACATTGACTATGCCAGTATCTTTTGGGAAGACATCATCATCAAACTGAACAAGAAACATAGGGAAAAGGTTGTACCATACACTAGATTTCTATCCCTATTGATGATACACAAGATGAAGGAAGGCTATGGAGATGGAGAACTCACACTCTACCCCACTCAAGTCTTCAGTGTCAACAATTAGGCACTGAAGCCCAACCAACCTGAAGAACCTCCCTTTACAGACCACATGTTGGCTATCTGCGCTGCTGATATGCCAGTGGTCTTTAAAGCTCCTAAAACCTCTTCCAAAGCTGAGAGTGTTTCCCAAGGCACAAAGCCTGGAGCTAAATCTGGACACAAGAAGCTTTTAACTTCTTCAAAACAACCATCTGTGTCCAGCAGAGAGGAAACCAAAGGTGGGTCTTCCAAAGTACCCACCAGTCCCAGAACTGGCCATTCTAAGAAAAGAAAAGAGTCCAGCTCGGCCATGGACTCAAACCCAAGCCAGCCTCCAATTTCTACACTTGTAGATACTGGAATGCATAAAGAGGATCAGAAAGCAACTAGTGGCCCAACCTCTTTAAGGGTCACCAGTGAAGCAAGAGCCAACCCTCAGCTCAGTAGTGGTATGTCAGCATTTCATTGAAATAAGCCTATTTATTCAGCATCTTTCATTATACACTTTGAGTCTGCATCAGGATATGATGCTTCAGCAGTTTCCACAGCTGAAACTGATCTTGGAATTTCTGCTCCTAGTGATTTTATACCTCAACAACAGGGTATGAATGAAAGAACCAAAAAAAATTCATATGATCACTTATTTACAGGTACTGACCCATATGTTCTTGCAGACAAAACCAAATCTATTAGTGATGGGTTGGAAATTGTCCTCACTACACCTGAAATAGGAACAAGTAATGCTGCAAAGACAAGTAAAGAAATCAAGTTTAGGGCAATTAAGCTTGAAGATCTAGAAAAGCTGGTGCCAAATGTCAAAGTTGATTTCAAGGACCTAGACTTTCCAGAAGATGATCCTATCATTGTGGTTGATGATAGTGAAGAGGATGAGGAAGAAGACAAGAATGAAGAAATTCATTCCATCACAAATGATGAAACTGAAGACATTTCAGCTTCCACACCTCCATCTCCAAGGTCCATTCAGCTTTAAGAACTCAAAAATCAAGTTCTTCTTCTCCAGTCTCAAAAGCATACACTAGAAACTGAAAAGAATAAAGTTGAAGCTGAAGTTGCTCTCCTTAAAGCTCAACCCTCCTTTCTTGATGTAGGACAGCTCAATGAGCTTCTGGTAAAATCTTTACAAACTGAATTCTCAAAGATTTTATCTAGGCATTACTTTAGCAACTCACTACCGACTAAGCTGAAGGATCTTCCCTCCAAGTTCAATGAACTAACTGAAGAAGTAAAAGGGTTAAAAAAAACAAGTTCATGAATTAAAGATTAAGCTACCAGGAGATTTGAAAGACATTCCCTCCAAACTAGAAGACTTTACAAAGACTGTCACCAATCTTACATCACAAGTTGCTGAACTGAAGACTCTTCAGTGGGAACTTCCAGCGGAATTTATTTCACTATCGGTACAGGTTGCATCAGTTCAAGCTAAGCTAAAAACCATGGATGCCCTTCCCGGTCTCTTGTTAAATGTCACAAAAGCTTTGAACAAGTTCGCTCAGGTTTTTGATTCTGCCTCATCAAAAGCTGGAGAACAAGGTGTTCCTTCACCAGGCCAAGCTGATACTATGCCTGCTGAGGGGGAGAAGAACATAAATCAAGCAACAATCTCCCAGCTTTTTCAAAGAAGATCTGAAAAGAATGCTAAAGGAAAAACCTAAACAAACCACAACCTGAAATGACACCACCACCTATTTCACCAATCATCACAACCACTACTCACATGCAATCTCCCTTCCTATTAAATCCACCAAAAAGCTCCTCTCAACCTGAGGGGGAGCAAACAAAGATAGACAACGGCAAAAAGGCCATGTCTTTAAAGGATGATGAAGAAGAGAGTACAGAAAGTGATTCTGATGATGATACAATACATGTGTCTGGTTTCACGATTGAAACCTCTAAGAAAAAGGAATAAAAAAAGTTTGACTTTGTCACTGAAGATGGAGAACATGTCCATTTAACTAAAGAACAAATCGGTGCACAAAAGAAAATAGAGGAAGAGGCCAAAGCTGAAGCTGCCAGACGTGAAGGTAAAATAAGGAAAGAAGAGCTGATTGATCTTCTTGGTATTGAAGTGGTAAACAAGTACTATAATGACAAATTATAGTATGATCGATACTATGATAAAATGCTGAACATAAGAGCAAAATCAAGAATCACCAACTGTGATATCTTGACCAGAAAGGGTCCAATTACCTTGAAAGTATACAGAGAGAATGATACAAGTGAAATCATTCCTGAGTTCAAAGCCAATGATTTACATCTAGGTGAATGGAGAGAAGTTGTTACAGCTTGCCCTAACAAAAAATGTAAAGGGTGGACTTCCATCTACAAGCAAATAAAGGAAAGAATGGACTATCTCCGTACAACTGAAGCTGAACTAGGAATCGACTTGGACAGACCTCTAAGTGAACAGGATCCTTTGGATAGACTAAATGATCTGGCAAATAAGGAAAGAAAGCGTGCTGATGACATTCATGATTTTTTTAGAGCTAATAAAAGGCTCAAGTCATCAGTTCAATATAAAGATCATCCAGCTGGTACTATGCTTAGTGAACCTGTCCTAGGTATGATTTTGTTTAAATCATATCACAAACAGGATTTTGTTACCATTGACTTTAGAGATTTCTCAAACACCATGTTATATACTGTAGAAGAAATTTTTGTTAGACTTCACCAAGGTCCAGGGCTTGATGATCATGCCAGGACCTTTAGTTCTCTTCTGCTTGCTGAAATTGATAAGAGAAACTTGAACCCACGCAAGCAGATGAGAGTCATTGAGCAGCTAAGGCAATAGAAAGTAATCTTTTGTAATAACCTTATCTTTTGTTTGTAGTGTATGTAATGAAAAGTTAAATGAATGTTATCATTTCATGTTGTCAATTTAAATCCGATGTTTTGTGGTAAAAAAAAGAAAATGAAGTTGTTTTGCTCACTTACAACTGATTTTAACTTAGGCTATTTGTATATTCAAATAGGGGGAGATTGTTGGGTTCAGTTCCTGAGCCCTTCAGTCTTTCAGTAGATTTAAACATAAAATCCCCTAAGTATTACTCAAGCTGAAGTCTTTCAGCTTGAGTCACTGAAGGTTCTTCAGCGTCAGCTCTTCAGGTCCTTAGAAGATTAGGAAGTATTGTAACACCCTTATTTTTACATATAGCAGCGGAAGCTAATCTGGGGTATTACTTCATGGGTACAACAATCATAATCATAGAAAACGACTTAAAAGAGACGTTTTTGGAAAATTTAGTTATCATTCATTATAATCAAAGTTTTTACAAAATGTAGGTCCCACAATCTAAAACATAAAGTGTAAATGATAACAGTTCAGCCATCTTCAAGTCCATGCCACTCCGTGCCATAAGTTACTTAATTACCTGAGATAAACATGCTAAAAAGTCAACACAATGGTTGAGTAAAATTCATAGGTTTGATAAACAGTTTGAATACTAGTCATAGTGTAATAATTGTATAAACACAATTAATATAGAAAAATGGTATTGTTATTTAAACACCCGTTATTAGTAAAGATTGCAACAATACAATCCTCATAGTAACATGTATTATTGCGTTATTGTCTTCGTTGGTCTGTTTGGTCTGATTGCGAACTATTGGTCTGATTGATCTGATGTCTGATGAATGATTGGTCATGTTCCTGTTCCCTAACCCATGGCACCAACACATTTATCATCCAAAGTTAATTAATGACTTGAAGAGCTCATAATATCAACAGTAATAACATCCCAAATTAATTACCGACTTGAAGTCAATTTATAACATGTAAAGATTTATAATATTTAACACATTAATATCCAAAGTCAATTTAACGACTTGAAGTCAAATTTAACGACTTGTAGGATAGATAACTTAGACAGCAATTGTAATGATATGTCAGGATAACATGTAATTTGGAAAACACTTGTATTCATAATTTATAGCAGGTATCCCCCTCACGGGTTTATGAAAAGAAATGAAATGCGAGCTATAGAATACACTAAGCTTGAAAAAGATACAATCACATATGATATATAAATTACAACGAGTATTAAAAGTTTGTAACAAGCATGAATCCCCCTTCACGAGTTTATAAAACAAGTACATAATAAAAGGCGAGGTATATGAACTTTCACTAATCCTTGAAAAGCAATCACATTGTTATAAGATAAACGAGAGTAATAGAGCTTTTAACAAGCATGAATCCCCATCACGGGATTTATAAAACTTGTAAAAGCGTAAATGCGAGTTAAGAAATCTACCTGATAGGTAGAGCGAGGTTATGAACTTCACTAAGTCCTTGAAAAGCAATCACATTGTTATAAGATAAACGAGTATGTACTAGAGCTTGTAACAAGCATGTATCCCCTTCGCGGGTTTATAAAACATGTAAATGAGTAAATGCGAGGTTATGAATCTCACCTGATAGGTAGATGTAATATATATTCTAAAATGAAAGCTGACAGCCTTATCACAATCTTAACAGGGAAGGTTGATATAGCAAAATGATAGTAAACAGCCATGTCACGCAACCTGAGTAAATATGTCAAGTCTTAGGTAGATTGTACTCTAGAACTTTGGTCTAGAGAGTCTAATATTGTTATGAGTTTGATTGGAAAGTTTGGAATTATTGTATCACCGTTCGGGCCATCATATTCAGAAGTCATTCAGTAAACGTTAGAGGAGCTAGGGCACTTTAAATCGTAAACCCAACAACTCAGTCAGAACGTGATACCAAGATGAAACCTCTTAATATGAAGCTCCCTAGTATTGTGGTACGATATAGCTTCTAGATGATCGGTTTTAAGCGTTTTATTCAATATCTGGAAATGTAAAGCACGACAAGCGTTAATTAAAGTTATGTCAGGTAATGTTTTGAATACATTTTTATACTTTTTCAAAATGTTACATTTTAGACCCTTGAGTTTGAAAAGTGGCAAAATATATCCTCGGAGTTTGCACTTTTACGAGTTTGGTCCTTCAAGTTTAAAAGATATACAAAGTAAACCTTGCACTTTGAAAAGTGACATAATAGACCCCTATAGTTATAACTTTGATAAAATGACATTTTTAGCCATTAAGTTATTAATTTCAAAAAGTTACATAAATACCCCTTGCTGGAATACTTTTTGTAAAACAAGTCCCATAATGCCATGCAAGCCTATTTTAAGTTTTCTATATGATTATATGCTTATTATAAAGCACAAATATGAAGGATTAAAATAACAAAAGTTAAAATAGCGTTCGTATAAGCTAGGAAGCGAAACGGGTCAAAATAGGGATCCCAAAATGTAAACACCTGGGTTTATAATCAAATTCCTTCAATATCAATAAAGTGTTATTTTAACATTAATTAAGCATGTTAGGATAGATTATAACAACATTTAGCCATTATAACATTTAGTTTTAAGAAAGACATAAAATTAGGGTTTCTGGGTGTGACGGATTTGATCAAAATGAAAATGACATGAATAGTAATGAAACTTATAAACAAGAGTTTATGTAGGATCATATGAACAATATTAGGGAGTAGAGACAGAAGTGGAACATCCAGAACCTGAAGTTTGACTATAGCTGAAACAGGTCAAAAACAGACTTTATAGCTTCGAACGCCTAGAAAATAACGAACTCCGCATCTTTTCTTGGTTTCATTTGCTTCACTTCTTTCTTAGGACTTCTTAGTTCTCTTAGAATGACATATTAAAGCAAAGGATTGCTGCTAGATAGGTTATAGAGGAGGAAGTGGGGGATGAATTCAAATGAAGAGTTTATGGCTTTCTATTTATAGAGGAGGAAGTATGGGGATTGCTCCAGGAATGCTAAGTGATCTGTTTAGGACATTAGGAGGTCTAGAGGGTGAATGAGGAGTGGCTAAATGATGTTTTGTTTAAGCTAGAACTAGCTTTGATTGAGTTTGTTTATCTCTTTTGCATGTCCAGCTAGGAATGAAAAACACGTAACCATGGATCAATTTATAAAATATAGATGAAGATATTTGATGAAGGTGATTGTAAGAAGCAAGGAGTAAAGGAGTTGTACATTGAGTGCTTGGGTTTGCAAGAAAAACTTATCAAATGGGTCACTTTTGCAAAGGTTATAGTTTCGGTACATTAGGTTTCATATAGGGTTTTCAAGCTGGATTTTGAGTACATTTGATTCAAATGATAGTTTACTGATCCTAAGATTAAATTAAGGATATATAACAAAAAGTGATAGGTGGTTTGGTTTAAAATGGTAGAAAATGATAAACGGTCAAAATTACATTTAGTGCCAATTAGGGTTTAGTGGATTCGATTTCATCTAGCTGAAAGGTAAATTGTGAAATGATCTGGAATAGTGATTTGAGAATATTGAAATAAGTTTATTACAACTTATTTGATTGTTGGTTTGGGGTTATAAAGAATAAAAATCAAAAACGAAGTCATGGTTTAGAAACCAGCTCGGTTTTTTAGTGTTTAGGGTCTTGAATTAGGGTTTTGAGTGCAAAATGATTGTAATGAAAGCTTATGAATTAGAATAATTAGGGTTTAAACATTGTATAATTAGTGTAGTACTTGGTACACATGTGACTGTGTAGGAAAATAGAATGAAACGGAGGTAAAATGGCTATATAAGATCATGCTTAATGAATTATACATTTGTGCTTTTAAGGACTTGTACTTTGACTTGGAAGGAGTTTATAATTCAAAATGAGATGTTATATTACTTGGTACATATTCTTAGTAGCTTTACATTCACTTAATATTAAACCCTTCATGGGAATTTAGGGTTTATGAGGAATAAAAGATAACGGTTATACAAGCCCTTTTTTGATATAACGTTGCGAATGGTACATTAAAGGAATAAAATTTTGTAATAAGGAGGATATGATGAATATTGACTTGACATATTATGCATGTTTGCTTGACATATATGTAAGACAGTATGACCAATAAAAGATAGTTGCGTGAGCTTGTCTACTTTAGTTATGCAAGTTACCTTGCATAATGAGATATTGACAATGCAAGTAATGTAATAAAGTGAAAATTTTCCCCGTACAATTGTGATCATAGTAAAATAGATTGATTTTGCACTTGATGAAAATTCTTGGGTTGTTATAAGTATCTTCACTTCAGTTTATGCAGCGGTATAGAAACTGAAGAAGGCTTTTGGTAAGAGCTTCAGTTCAGCTTGGTTGACAATTCCAAGCTGAACGTTGTCTATCTCCTTAACAGAAGTTGAAACGTGGTGTTTCACTTCTAGAAGGTTTACAAGGCAGGAAAAAGATTGCTTTATGTCAAAAGAAATAAAGCAATCTCCTTGTGAAAGTAACTTCTAAAAGTTGGTATAGAAGTATAACAACTTTCCTCAAAGGACAGTACCTAGTACTAAGAAAGCAAACGTGCATTAAATAGTAGTTTAACCACCCATTTAATGCTTGCCATGTAGTCTAGGTTAAACTTGTAAACCCTAATCCATTTGCCTATAAAAGGAAAAGGATTCCCAGAGTAAATGCTATCTCTTCCAATTAATGTGATACACATTGAAGAGTTCATTTATCTCTCAGACGAACTGAACGATACTACTGAAGCTGAAGCTTCAGTTTAGTCATAAGTAGTTTATTTTCTTACTCTCTTAACTTTGGTTAGAAGTTAAGTTCGAAGGAGATAAAACCCCCAATTGTCATTCAACCACCTTGCTATTCTGCAAGCAAGATGTGTCATAGATTCTTTATTTGATTCTAATAAAGTCCTATACGTTGAAAGTACTTCTGTGTGTTTTAAACGTGTTCTTTATATTCTTCATATATATCTGTTTAAAACCCACTTCGTTGTCATGGAATCTAATTAGTTTAAATTGATAAACCTTATATCAGATTCCAAGGGACCAACAACGTCTTTTACTCCATTTTCTCCGACAAAACAATTCAATTGAAAAAACATTTTTCACGTTAAAGTGCTTTGATTATTAGTAACCTAGGATTGTCGAGGGCACTTTCTCTAGGTCCAAAGTACGTATAGCACTTTCAGAAAGTTAGAGATTTTCAAGAAAATACACAGTTCATCGGCTAAATCCATATGTTGCACGTGCCACAGGTGACTCATACTTAGATCCGCCCCTACATTTAAGCATACTATTGTTCTTTAGAAAGGATTTGACACGTTTGAGTGTTTGACTATAACTAAGGCCCCGTTTGGTTTGTAGTTGGGTTTAGGATTAGGATTTGGATTTGGATTTGATATCAGAGAGAGAAAATATATTATAAAATAAATAAATAAATATTTATATTTAAATAAATTATTAAAAATTAAACTTTATTATTAAAAAAACAACAAAAGTAAAATAAGTGATGGAGGTACAAAGGAGGCCCACATCTATTGAACATATTTTTAAAACCTGGACACTCGGTTGGATTTTTTGTATGGCAAATATGAAGGTTTATATCCTAAATTTAGGGCCCACTGCTAATACCAAACATTGAAATTTAAGGGTCACTTTTGTATGCGGTTTTGGGTGAGTTTAGACTCAAAGGTCTTTAAATTCCAATGTTTGGTATTAGTAATGAGCCCTAATTTTAGAATACAAACCTTCATATTTGGCATACAAAAAATCCAAACGAGTGTCTAGGTTTTGAACATATGTTCAATAGACGTGGACCTCTTTTGTACCTCCATCACTTATTTTACTTTTGTTGTTTTGTTAATAATAAAGTTAAGTTTTTAATAATTTATTTAAATATAAATATTTATTTATTTATTTTATAATATATTTTCTCTCTCTTATATCAAATTCAAATTCAAATCTTAAACCAAATTTAAATCCAAATCCTAATCCTAAACCCAACTACAAACCAAACGGGCCCTAAACACCTTTGAGTCTAAACCCACCCGAAACCGCATACCACCCTAAGATATAAAAACAATTACATGTAGTAGTGAATTACAAATCTTTTATGTAGTAAAGGAAAACGCAAAGTGAAAACTTTTGCATTTCAAGTAAAAAGATTGTTTCCTTAATAAGAAAGATTCTCTTAGTTGTTATTTATTTATTTAAATAAAAAGTCTAAATATTTCTTAGTTTAGCAAAAAAAAATTAAAAATTCGTTTATGTATACTTGAGGAGAAAAAAACAAAGTTAAAAGTATGCGTGTCAAAAACTAAAAGAAAAAACATGGAGAAAAGAGGGCATACATTTTAGGAAATTAAAGGTGTCCAATGACAATGACAAAAATCAATCTAACACACCTATAAAACGTATTGCACTAACAAAACATTCCATAATCATATCCCTAACCATATCCCTATTAACGAATAACTCCAAATAACAAGAATCCAACAATATATCAAATCCAAAAACCATGTGTCGATTATATGGCTCTTCAACTTTATTTATCGATTCATGTGTTCTTCAAGCGATGGATCCAAGTTATGTTCCTATTGAAATCGCACAATCTGAGCTCCTTATATTAATCAACTGTATGCTTTCCTGGATCTTGCTAATCGTCGGTATGTATTTATGATTTTTATACAATTTTGTGTTAAAATTTGAATCTTTTGTTTATCTACTAATTTTTTTTAATTAAAATATGAAGCTTTTAGTTAAATTATGTAATTTTTTCATCATATATTGAAGCTTTATAATTGATTACCACAACAACACGCAGACACCAATTTTAAAAGCTAAAGGATCTTCAAATTTTATTAAAAAGATCAACTTGGCCACAAGAGACTTCATTAAAACTTATGAGATAGGTACTCTTTGACTTGGTTGAATGGTTTATTGGTTGAATAGTATGTTTTAATTGCAACCTCTATGTATTTGCCGGAATAAAGGGTCCGCCCCTTCTTTTATACTACTATATAAAGCATTTATAATGTGGGACCCACTAAAAATTAAGATAAGGAGGTGCAATCTTGACCATCCATCTCATTTTTAAGAATCACATCAAAAAGTGACATGTGTCACATTTTGATTAAAAAATCACATTTATTTTCAAATTGAAATATCTTTTTATCAATTTAATTTTATTATGATCTAATTTCATCATATTTTTTAAAATTTTGTGCTCTTTAATTTAACATACATTTTGTTATATTTTATATTTTTTTTGTTTTTTTACATTTTTAGTGGGTTTATTTTATGTTGATTTATATTTTTTACAACTTTAACCTTAATTAAATATAAACTTGATACGTTAAAACTATATACTTTCGGAGAGTGTGTTGTCTCTTTACATGCGAGAATGATGATGTTAATATGGTGTTGCGGGAAAGCTACGGGAAACCCAAACGAACACATACAACGAACACATACATTTAAAGTGTTGTGAAACGAAATTACTAAGCGGGTAGAAAATTGCGTAAAGAGTTGAGTTAGTAAATTTTCTATTACCGCCGCTATGCGCGGGTAACCAACTAGTTATCTAAAAATGATGCGTCTTAAGTCAGTCTTATTTGCGATGTGTAATATTTCAACAAAATGTATATTCTTTTTTAAATAAAAAGATTAGAAGGATGTATGCACTAAAAATATGACTTGGGTCGATTATGACCCGTTAAGCATGGTGTTATAATGTTACCATTTGGCGACTCTTTAGACACAGTAAGTTAGCTCAAATCGACCAATTTATAAGTAACTACATTACTTTTGTCAACTGATTTCTATGGCATCATTTATGTCAACCATTTTCAATATATTATCTTTGTGCTTATCTGTTTTCACATGTCCTTTTCTAGATAAAGGCATCGATATCTTATGCTCTTACATGTCTTTATTTAAATGTTATATATGTTGTTCAAAAATCATTGGCAGAGGTGAGACTCACTGAGTCAGCCAGAGTGAGAGCTCAAAGTTATAGTGGAGGAATGAAGCGCCGCTTTAGTGTTGCAATATCTCTATTTGGCGACCCAAAGTTGGTCATCTTAGATGAACTGGTAAAGCGAATTATTTTTTGTAGTTTTTGTTAACATTTAATAAAGCTGAAGCGATTTGTACAAACATTTCAATCAGGTTTTGTACATGCTTATGGATTGATTAAACTTATAGCATTTTAATCGCAAATAACGGAATGATGGCCATAAAGTTTATAAGAACTGTGAGGACATGGAATTAGGAATCGGTTTAGAAAAAGCTATTTTGTTGGTAGTTGGAGTAATAGTTACTTAAAAGGGTGTTTCAATTGCATAATTGAAGTGCTTATTGGCTATTTGTGCATATAAAGTAAAAACCAACACTTTTATAGTGTTTCGACTTATATTTTTTTATTAAGGAAGCAATTTTAAATAAGCATATTAATACGTGTAGTTGCAGGTGATTATAAGCCATATATACATAAGCTAAAATATGCAGTCCTAAACACCCCTGTTTGTTTACATATATTGATGGTAGTGAGTGGTGATTACAACTATCCCAAGTTATCAAGTTTACATGGTTGGCTTGCGATATTTTTTGCCAAGGCTATTAATCAAGTTATAATTGCTTCTCCAAAAATTGTTTATATATGTCAGGTCGGGTCAGGTCAAGTTATGAGTCAAAATGGTTAATATTTTTGTATCGGTTGGGTTGGGGCCAAAACACTTCTCTTTTTCCTAACAAACTTGAGTTTTTATAAATAGTTAATGTGCCAAACTGAGAATGTTTTTTGTGAACACTGTTCAAAGGTTTACACCGTCATATGGAACACTTCATTATTTTCATACCTGTTTTTTGTTCATGGCCTCATATTTGATATATTGTTGCGTTACAATTTACTTACTTTAATTGCAGTTAAGGAAATCAAGACAGTATTGTGGCATTTGAAAAAAGATTTGGCATCATTCTGATGGCGAAGATTGGGTGAAATTATTTGCCTCTATCTAGATTATCACGGTTATTGTCTATCAATGAGTCACATCTAATTTTCCTTTTTGGTTGATTTTGTCTAGATATGTTGTGATGGCTGTGACGTTTGGGTACATGCAGAATGCGCTAATGTTTCTATATCAGAGGTATTTATTTCTTTATATATTAATGATCCCTTTATATGTAGCTTTATTTTTACATGATTATATTACCTGAAGGATCTTGAGGATTTTCACTACTACTACCCATAATGCACAGGTGAATGTGCGGTTGAAGAATCAATTGTAGAAAAATCAGAACCAAAGTACAGGTACCCATTTCTTCATAACAGGTATTAAATTAGTTATCCAGTATTGGCCAATACTCGGTTAACCTCAATTTTAGGGGTTATGAAAATTCTAAGATTTTTTATGGGGTGTTGGGGCTGATTATGAACAACGGTTTTAAAGGACAAATTGGGTCGTTTTAAGGGTTTTGGATTTGCTTAAAAGTGCACCAACAACTGCTAATGGCGTCTTAAAAAAACTTTTTTTAAGCTTGAGCTACATATTTGCAATTTGCTTTTATGTCTAATATGGTTATATGATTCGTTTAACAGGATACTTCATCTTGGTGGGAATTATAACTGCGAACCTGTTGGAGTGCACTTTCATCTTAATTAATCAGGTAAAGTTTTCTAATGTATTAATAAATAAAATGAACCATAGACTTGCAAGAGATATTAGTATGTGATTGGTATATTTTAAAGGTGTCTTGGATTGTTAATTAGAGATGCTCATCTGCTTAAGCAATTCGAAATAAGCTGGCAACAAGCTACTTACAAAATATTTATGTTGGCTTGGGAAGGGGCATGGAATTGATTTCTTCCATTGTGTTGACTGCAACTTCTGTTTGTCCATACAGTTGGTAGATCACAACTGTAGGGAGAAGGGCCTGAAAACTAATTGCCCTATCTGCTTTGACATCGAGTGCAGTTAAATAAAACTTAATCAATTATTGGATATCAAAATAACAATCCTTTTATTCATTATAACTCATTTGATGTTCGGCATGTTAATTGTTTCAGTTGGTGCACGTGGGTGCTTTTTATGCTGGGGTGACTTCTAAAGCCGTCAAACAATGCTATCGTTGAGGTAAAGATGATACCTTTATTTATTACGGTGAGCAACTCTGTAAGTGTTCAGGACTTTTTTGTCGTTTGAAGTTTAATATATAGGGTAATAATCTGTAATGTGTTAAATCAAGGTCTTTATTACTACGATTTAGATTAGAACTGTATTAGTGACGGACTTTTAAACACAATGCAAACACCCCTCTGCGATATGTTTATTAGGTACCAATGTACTTTTAGCTTAAATCTTTAGCAAGATCAAATCTTTAAGTTCAATGTTGAATAAAGTACTCTTGAGTAGTTGTATACATATTTAATTTCGTACCTTATTGGTAAAGGAGTTAGATTTGATTCGTTGCAGAATGTCCTACCACTGATATAATTAGTTCAAACAGTTTTTAACTTCTCTTTTTATATATCAGTGATTCAATGACCATACGCATTGAATATGGTCAGAGATTAAATAATAAAATCATTATTGCCCAAGTGAACTGCAACTACAGATTCATATGGTATTTGACATGACTTAGTTACAATTTAATTTACATTATGAAACATATGTAAGTGTATTCTTAAATGTTATAACTAAATGTATTCTGCTCTCGATAATACGACAATATAAATGTCAAGAGCTTCACTGGAAGGACGTTATCTTTCCAGGTTAAAAGATGAGAAACCAATTGTAAAGTCTAAGTGTTGTGGTTTCTGCAACGGGTACATACGTTGCTACACGTAAGCATTACATGTGTTGCTTCTTATTGCTAAAAAAATGATAACATCTATTGCAAAAGTTTTTGGCTCAAGGTGTTAACACAATTGCTAAAAATTTGATGCATGTGTTTAATCCTAAACACTTGGGTTTTTGTTAATGGTTTACTTATTGTTGGATTTGTATTTTGACGAATCCTTAAGAAGCTCGGAATTAGCAGAAATTTTGTGTTTGCTTCATAGTTTCTTAGCGTCTAAATACACATGTATGCCATCTTTAGATGCTTTAAGTTCACGATATCACATACATTATTATTTCTGCGAAAAAATCTTTTACCACAAGATATTACAAAATGTAAAGTACTTTTTGCTTGAGAAAAAAGAAGTTCTTTTGAACAATGGACCAAGAAACACCTTCCGTTATGTGTCCTATTTCAATTTATGTGTTTAGTTTTGACATTTGCAGAAAAGAAAAAGAAATTTGTATGCTCCTAGAAGAAAAGTAACACTTGAGTTTTTGTTAATTAGGCGAATTTTGCTCGAAAAGAAATTGGCTGATGCTGATGCTTCAAAGGAAGATCAAAACAACTTACTTAAATTTCTTCTCACAAAATGGGAGTTGATGATTTTGAGCTACTTACCATGATAGGGAAGGTTGCTTTTGGTAAGGTACGGTTTCTATGCTTTATATAATAAGTTACGGATGATAAGTTTTGGTGGTGAATTTTATACATTTAGATTTGCAACCGGATGTTTTTGTTACCAACAAGTTATCCACATTGCTCGGCCAGTAAGACGAGTAAACTTATAGATCTCGAATCCTTTAAGTATTGGGGCCTAAGGCTAATGGTTATCACATTGAATTTTAATTTTGTATTATTGTAGTTTTGGTGCTAATACTTTAAAGACTCATGTCATCAATGAAATGAAACCGTTTTATGCTTTATCATTTAATTTATTATTTAGGAAGATGATTAACATATATACTTTGTTTTTTAGTTATTTTTTGTTAGAAATTGTCATACAATATTATTTGATATTGTGTTTTAATGAACTTGCATTGAAGGGAAGAAGATCAAACCATGCCTACACAACTCAATAGTAAGTACTATAAAAAGTCTAAAGAACTTTTATGAATTCCAGCAACAACTGTGACTTCGAGCAAGTACTAATATATCAAACATTTAAAGAAAAACAAAAAAAAACTATTTGTTTCTTGATAGATAAAAATACATTATTTAAAAAATTAGAATTAATCCTGTGCGTGCACGGGCATTATAACTAGTCTTGCATAAAAACCAAAAACATAACTTTCCTATAATTCTTATAATAATAAGCAAATGTAATTTGCATACTAAACCAAAGATACAACTCCGGCAACACCAACGTACGTAACAGCATTGGCCAACAAAGATTGACTGACGGGTAAAACGAGACCTCGCATATGGTCTTACTCGAATACTTTGTGCAAGTACATACCATATCCTATCCTATCCACCCCTTGTGAAAACCGAATAGAGACACCTATGGCTCAATGTTTGCACGTTCCAGTACTTGTGTGTCCTTAAATCCATCTGCATCTGCACATACGTCGTTGCTGCCACCACTCATGGAAAAAATCTTATTACTATCTCATAGTTCACCATAACTAAATCCGCATAAAGTTACACTATTCATTCCATCTACTAACTATGGTAACGTGTTCATCTTTTCGTTAATGAAATGACTATGGTAACGTGTCTTGTTTTCTTCTTGGATAGATGTTTCGCCACATGCTTCCCATACACTTTAAATAACCTCTGAATTATGAAATCTCCAAAGTTAGAAGTGAGCAATGGCTCTGTAATTCCTCTCATCATCTTTGCTGTGTTTATCCCGTGGCCTTGGCTAAGCTCGTCAAGATCATATGTGCTCGTGTAATCTTTGTCGTTTGGATCCCAATTAAGCTTGAAAATATTTAAGTTATCTAGAGAAAATGATCCCTCGTTATGAATAACACTTCTTAGTTCTTCCTTGCACGGAGTATAGATTGGAATATTAAAAGAATTGATATCTGATTCCCGGACAAGACCCTGTGGTATTTGTTAATTAAAGTAAATATAATTGGTCAAATATGAAGAAAAAAAAACTATTTTAAGATCACATTTGGTTGTATTTGGATCTTATACCTCTTTAACCAAGTCGAGAAGTGCTTGCGCTAGTAGCTCCCAGAAACTGCAACAATCATCACTAGTTGGATCAACAATACTGCGGCCAACAATTGTTAAAACCATGCATCCACCACGTACTATTTCCTTAGAACGCATCAGTAAAAACTTTGTGAAGTCTTCATAGAATTGTTTTGCATACGCTTTGATCACATTTGGAGGACTTGTTTTAGCTATATAAATGTTTGATGTGTTGTTTCCAATGCCTTTAGGTACCTATTAAGACAAGGGTCTGTCAGACTATAGTTTATCAATGAAAATAGTCTGCGCTATACATTCAAAATATATGCAACTAAAGATAGCCGTAATAGAAACCTGAGAAAGCCATTGAAGACTATAAGAGGAGTGAACAAAGTGCATACTTTGATCCGGAAAAAGTCTGGCATAAAAGGAACCAGGAACGGCTGAAACAAAACAATGGCCCATAGTTTCTTCCTTCTCCTTTTTAAGTGTTGCGTAAAAATCGGGTAACATTTTGAAAAGATTATTGAAATCATTTTCAAAGAGGTCATTTAAGCATACTTGAAATTGTGGTGGTTTACAACTATTTTCTTTGCATATCTCAGTGACTATATCAATAATGCTAGATACAACCAATAATGTGTTTTTGCTTGAGGAGCACCCCAAGTCTGCTATCTTAAAACATTGGCTCGAGACAACATCGTGATAAGCAATACCCCTTATTGTATGCTCCAGTATATGTAGTGTTTTACGTATCCCAGTTTCCTAAAACAGAAAAGATATGCTCTGAGTATATTGTACACTAGGATCAAAACATATTCAATATGACATATAAAATAGATGAACTAAAAGGCAGACCTGAAGATACGAATTTAAGGCGTAGCTAAATTCTCCATTACCGTTCTTCATGTGTAGGATGCTTGTTACTACCATGGCTAAAACACTTTGGCTTTGTTCTGCAGGCAGCTGAATGGCCTTATAATTCCTTTAAATAGACCTATCACAGGCTTATAAAAATATTTTAACACACCAAAGTATAGTTTGTATACAAGTTGAACTGTAAAATTATTTGTTTAAAAAAATTTATTATTTGCTAGTTATACGATTATAAAAATCTGCTTAACACCTGTTAGAAAATAATACTCAAATAGCATCGATTTACCTAGAAATAATACATTTTTGTTACTTATATTACCTAGGTAATAATACAATTTAATCAAGAAATAAATGTACACCAGTATATTATTATTATCTTATCGCTTACAACGCTCTTATCTTGTCTTTAATAGCACGTTCAACTTGCCTGTATCCATGATCTAGTGGACACATGGTAGGCATTTTACATGGACACACAATAGCCATAAGGCTTTGGAAGTTGTAGTTATAAAAACCAAAGATAACAAGCCCAACAAGCATTACATTATCTATCATTAAGCAATCGGCCCAACTTGAGAAATAAATATAACTTGTGAAAAAAAATTACATTATTTAGTTAGGGGGTGTTCATAATTCGGCTAATACCACAGAAATCAAAAACAAAAAGTGAACCGTATTTGTAAATTGATTTTCGAGTCAAATCGAACTGACTTAAATAATTGATTTTAAGTTCGGTTTTGGTTTTGGAAAAATATCAACCGAACCGAATCAAAAACTAAATTTGTGTATGTGTTTTAAGTAATACTCTTTCATTTTTATTCACACTTTCAAACACATTTTTTATTACAAACTCTGCACTTCTCACCTAAAACAAATGGATTTCGAATAAAAATTTGTTTACATCCTCGAATGAAGAAGTTAATAGTACCGAGCTAGAGTTTTTAAAAGAGGTGGCGACATACTATGGGTATGTTTGACGCAATGGGTTGTGCCTAGGGTTGAGGCTGGAGTTAGAGCTGGGGCTGGAGCTGGAGCTGTTATATTAAAAGCCGAAAACTGAAGCTTATATTTTTATAAAGTTGTTTGACGAATTAGTTGGAGCTGAATCTTATTAATGTAAAATCGCATAAAACTACATAAAATTAAAACACATATATTTCTAGCTTTTACGTGATAATACATTATATTTTGAAATGAATTTAACTAATTTGACTAACTATAACCCCCAAAAGCTCCCTCTTTATGGGTTTGGACTTATGGAGACTTATGATTCATAAGTCATTCCATTAACCCGCGTGACAAACGAGACTTATTTTATAAGTTGACTTATTTTAAAAGCTCAAGCCCCTATAAACCTCATAAGCCCTCATGCCAAACATATCCTATATGAATTATCAAGCTTCTACTTTTAGAATCCCAAAATCCTCGATACCACGAAACACGATACATAGAGATCGTTACAGTGCTCATGATCCTCTAGTGGCCGCTTACTCTCTCAATACCCAATGTATGACAAATAAATATTTCGAGCGATGTTTCGAATGAGTTGATCACTATTCACACGCATTGTTCAGGGAATAACTAATAATTCACCTTATTTTCAACAAATTAGTGATTGTTCGGGAAGATTTGGCATTTCTGATAAGTGTAAAATACACATATCCATTTATGCTTAAAATAGCTCAATTAAACCTAAAACAGACCAAAAATGGCATCAATATTCTTGTATTTGTGTTTTGTATGTGCAGGTACGGATATATCAAAATTCACAAGAAAACCGTCAAAAAATAGGCAAGCATGGACACGAGAACGGAAGAGTGAACAAAAGCCGGAAGCCAAAGCCAGAAAAAGTCAAATCTACAGTCAACTTCAATCAATCTTGGTCAACAAAAGTCAACAAGACCCAAAGTGTTTCAAAATAACCCCTCAACTTTTAGAAAACCTTACCCGGATACCCTTTAAACCAAAAGCCCAATCCAAAAGCCCAATTACCTAGTCCACTTCTCTTTTGTTAAAACCACAGGGACTAATCTTGCAATTTCTCAAAAACGTTTTACACTAGAAATGGGATAACAAATGAGAGGGGCTAAATTCATCAATAGGCCAAAGTTACAACTAAATTACCCTTTTACAGTTAAAAATGGCGCAAAGGTTATGGTACTATTCATCATCTCCTTCGCTAGTTACCATGGGTAAAACATAGGGCAAATCCAAATCAAGGGGTGCATTGGTCAATTCAAAAGCTCATCTACCAAGGGCAAGGTCAATTATGTCAAATCATAGCTCTAAGTATCTCACCAAAGCATCAAAGCCACGTCAGTAATGGAGAAAGCATAAGTTTAAGTAGGTTTTTATGCTAAAACACTCAGTAAAGAAGCACAAGTGAGCCTCAAACGGATTGCCAGCTTGGCAATCCGTGTGAGGTCATTTTGTGATCCAACGACTACAAATCATTCTCAAATGATTGGATTAATGGAAGGTGGTGATTTAAAGGAGCAGGGGAATGACTCAGACTCCTAGAAGCTTCATGTTGAGGCTATAAATAGAGACCTCAGCTCACACATACAAGGGTGTTAATTTTTATCTTCTTTTTCTAGTTTTTTATCATAGCTTTTAGATAATTAGCTTATTTGTAATTCTCTTTTAAATCAAATGTAATTCTCTTTTATATAATGTAATCAAAGCTTTTTAAATAAATTTAGTGTTTGTCTTTTCTTAATCTCATTTACTCATTAGCTCAAATATGTCAATAAGCCTTCATAAGCTCTAATAAGTCTATAAGCTTATTATGGAGCTGAATTAAATCTCAATCATACCTAAGACTTAAAATCAGCTCTAAATCTAATTACCTTTGCAATTTGGACTTTTGAATATGGAAGGGGAGTTAACAATGGAGGAACTCCCAAGGACCATTACCCTATCTTATTCATAAGCTAGGGAGCTAGTAGATAAGCTCTAAGAGCCTCTTAGCTTCTCTTAAGCTAAAGCTTTTGTAAGTTTTCTATTTTACTTTCTAGTCTTTAAATTTTTAGCTTAAATTTGCTCAAGTAGTCTAGTTTAGCTTACTTGCTTATTAATTGTTCTTATTTAGTTAACCAGTGCTTATTTGCTTTTATTTTATCTTATCTAGAGTATTTAATCATCTGTTTTTGCTTAATAAAAGAATAGATCATAGTTTTTCTATAATCTGTCATAAAACTTAAAAAACCTAAAAAAATTAGATATCATAGTTTTAGATCTTAGGTAATTGCTAAGTTCAGTTGTGTAATCATGATTGTTAAGATTGTTTTTAGCTATTAGAAAGCTGGTATTAAAGATTCATTCATTAAATTCTTAAATAATAAGCCAATTCAATTCTGTCTGCTAGCTAAAAGGGTGTTTGGTTTAAGGTAATTTGACCATCAAAAGTCAAAATGACTTGTTCAATTTGTGTAGGATAGTTTTGTTATCAGTATAGGATAGTAGATAATCAATTTTCATAGTTTAGTTTTCAAAATTTAAAGAGTTTGAGCTTATTTTAAGTGTGCCAGCACCAGGGCACTTTTAGTCTTTTCTTGTTACTTATGAAACTTTGATCTAAGCCTTTCAAGGCTTGGATCTTGCTTGGTCTGTGTTTTAACACTCTATTTGAGTGATTGTAGTGAAGTAGAATCCACAAGGGATACCTGCATTCTAGTTTTGCACTTTTGTTAAGTGTATCAGCAGTTAGTACTGCTGCTCTTTTAATTTTGGATTTAAGCTAGCTTAAGTAAGTATTAGCATTTAAAATAAAGAAGATTCCTAGCTTTAGTATAGCTTATTATAGATCATAACTTGTTTTACATAATTTCCAAGCTTATTTACTGTAGTACATTTGCTTTTAAAAGTCACTAAAAAAAACCCAAAAACACCAAAAACAGTAGGCAGATTTAAATTAGCTTTTAAATTCCTGGTTCTAGCTTATAGGATAGATTTTAAGATTGATATAGGTAGCTTATTAGTAGTTAAGTAAAATTCCATAAGAATAGTTTCTGAATTTGCTTATTGAGCTTTTGAGCTTAAATTAATTTTGAGCTTTTCATGCTTGTTTCTGAGTTTAGTACTTTGCTATTCAATTTCAGATAGGATTAAGTGTAATCTATTCTTTTAGCTTTTCATTTCTAAATCCAGCACTTCATAAGCTTTCCATAACTCCTTTTCTTTTTAAATTTGAGCTTAATTTGAGCTTATTGCAAATAAATAAGTAAAAGTGAGCTTTAAGGCTCACTTACTGATTCAGCCAATTTGATAAGCTCTTTTTGAGCTTATTTGTGGTTTTCAGCTCAAGGTGCTTTTGTTAAATTTGTTCACTCCAACTTGTTCTACAGCTTTGGTTTTATAAGTTTTTCATGATAAGCAGTTTTGAAAATCCACCTTATTATTGGGCTTAATAGGACCATTGTTGCAATCGGGTTGGGCCTCAGGGGTTGGTTTTGAAACTTTTGAATTTAGTTGTTTGCTCAGTTAGTCCTTCATTAGTTTGTTTGTTTGCACTGTTAGTCCTTTAAGCTTTTCATAGTTAGTCATTTGTTAGTAATAGTTAGTTGGTTTAATAATTTTTATAAATAATTAGGTTTAGTTTTTAATTAGTTTAATTAAACTTTAATTAAAAAGTAAAAATTAGGGCTTTTATTTTTATAAAATTTCTTATCATTTTCTCTTTCTAGTTTAATCTTTATAAAA
>BQNB010082318.1:0-29363 GCA_026074375.1 Tanacetum coccineum | reverse complement strand
AAAAAATAAAAAAAAAATTTGTTAAAATAAATCCGCACAGATTTCAAGATCTAAAGGTAAAAATCGCCTAACACGCTCGTTATGAGATCAAACAACAAGTTGTTAATCTCAATTACAGGGGTTATAGCAATCCTACACAAAAGAAACAAGAAGATCCGGAGGATTAAGGATTGACAATTGAGATTAGGGTTTGATTTTTGAAGATTGGGGCGCCTCAAGCAAGATTGGGGGTGTTTGGGATAATCGCATCACCTTCCGAATCCATTTAAACATATAGATGATATCAAAAGAGATAACGATTATATGTTCGTGATGATAGATTCAGATCTCATGTGTTTGTGTGTGTGTTTGTGTTTGTGTGTGTGTTTGTTTATCCATTGATATGAATGTATATTTCGTTTTAGGGCAATTTCATATTTCCTCCTCTTTTCACCATTAATTTCATATTTACCCAAACATGCATCAAAAGTGTGATACATCATGCATTCAAATATTGTAATTTGGGTATATATGAAATTATTAGTGAAAAGAGGGGTGATATGAAATTAATCCTTTCGTTTTATAATCTGAATAAATGAAAGGCCGCGTAACAAAAAAATAGGATGTTTGTTAGCAGGGCATTAGTGTTTCATAATTACGATTAACTGTCAATCAAAGAACCAAAAAATGAAACGCTATACGATTCGTGTAGAATATTCGTGCGACAAATAATTACTAGTACCATCTTTCTAAGGAACCTTCTAAATCCTTATAAATTCCAAATTCTTTAATATACTTTGGACCTCACATGAATTGTGAACTATTCCTTCATGTTTTATATTTATTGTTCTCAAATAAATTATTCACTTTCAAAAATAGATAAAAAAAAGTTAGTCTGAGTTTATCATATTACTCTCATGAGAAAAGTTAGTTTGCATATCAGTTTCTTCTCATATATTCAAAGACAAATCTCCACCAGGTTTGATCTAATGATGAAGATTAACCTAATATTTAATCTACTGGACCTTTTTTCTTGTTCTTTTCACGTTTCTCTTTCCTTTTCCAAACCAATGCTTCATAACTCATCACTTACACTCCGACCCATCACCACAACCACCCCACCACCCTAAACCATGAATCACAACACCATGAATCATATCATCATCATCTTCGATCAATTTATTAGGGTTTCAATAAATTCAACTCACTTTTATACATTGATAATTCATTTTTAGGGCTTCAATAATTCATTCGTTCATCGATGAATTCGTAAGTGTTTTAGTAATTCATTTTTAGGCGATTTGAAGTTCATTTGAATATTAGTTGATTTGAATGATTTCACGATTATGTAAGCAGGATTCGATGATTAGCTTATTTATAAGCTGATTTTATGTGTTTTAAAGGTTAAATAACTTAATTTTATTTGCTGATTTTATACGAATTAAATGTTTTGATTATGTGTTTTTGAAGTTCGTTTTGATAATGAAAGAGATTAATTGAATTCATGAGGCGTGCCATTATATTATGTGTATTTGTAATGTTGTTTACGAGGTGTTAGTTAAATGAACATTGCGTGTTAGTTAAATGAACATTGCGAGTTAGTATTTGAATTCACGTTGATTATGTGAGTTAGTATTACTTGAATTGGTGAAAGCTCATCAGATAAGGAATAGGCTTATGAGCTTACCAAGTTGAGCTTGTAGATTTATATAAGCCATAATGGGGGTTGTTAGCTTTTACAAGTTCAAGTAATCCTATAAGCCGAAAAAATAAGCTAACCCAAACACCCTTTATTACATATTTAAGATGACATTTCTTCTTCTCTTGTAACAGTTGGGAGGAAAGTTCAAACTGGATGGGAATATCGAGATGCAGGTATCGAAAGTTATGACCGTTACACGTGGTTGCTTTCTTATAATTCCGTATACTTACACAAGCTATACTTAATTTTACAGGTTAAAGTTACAGTTTCTTCTATCACGCTAGTAGAAATTCAGATTACTAATAGTCACAGCCATATATTTCTACATTGGGGTGGTATGCGGAAAAGAAAAGAGTAAGTTGTCATTTGTAAATTTAGTGTAGGATTTATTATGCCTTTTCGTAGTGTTCGTTTTATATCTTTTGATGTTTCAGGAAGTGGGTACTTCCTAGCCATCGTCCAGAAGGGACTAAAGTACTTAACGACCAGGCTCTTAGAACCCCCTTTGTGAAAGTAGGTCACATGATACTGACGGTTTTATAACATCTTATTCTGGCTGATATCAATGTGACATCTCTTCTTTATTTCTTATAGTCTGGTTTGGATTCGTTTCTGAAAGTAGAGATTGACGATCCTGCAATCGAAGCTATAGAGTTCCTAATACTAGATGAAAGACAAAACAGATCGTACGCCGTTATCTTTCTTAGGTTTGTTGATGTTTGAGCTCACATTTAACTTTACGTCATTCTTCCTAACTTTACGTCATTCTTCCTAAAGGGTTATGAGTCGATACATCCTAACGTGAACTGTCAGACTGCACTACTTTTGACATGTAACCAAACTAGTCGGTTGATGAATACCGAATGTATTTTTCGAGTTTATGACATTGGTTTAAACAGATGTTTGAGACTTTGGGGATTGGTCGGTCCTGGACTTGACCAATATATTAACATTTAGGCTTGGATCGGCTAAACCCTGCCACTTATATCCAGTTACAGATGAGGACTGAAACCAATTTCAAGAAACCTCACTGGTTATTTTGAATGTTTAATGGTGTTTGTTTGCTTAATTACCAGTTCCATATCAACCACGAGTTTTCCAAAAAGTTATCGACCTTCACTCAAAGCAGATCTCTAAAGTAGTACCCCGTATGAGATTATCTAAAAGTTAAGGAAAATGATTTTGTTGGTACTAGTTTTAGCAACTTTATGAGTGAAGTCGTTGGTCTAGTTTGACGATAAGCGAACTGCCACGACAATTTATCAGTTGGAAAGGACTATCGAGTGATTTGGTTCCTAAGAACACAAGTTTTTTTTTAAGAAAAGACCAAACCCAAATAAGGGAGAAGTCAAAACAGCCAACAGCAAAACAATTGCTCGTATATCAGAGAAGAAGAGGTGCAATTAGAATATTAGTATCACGTTGAGTCGATAACATAGGCCTTGGAGCATAACACAATTTACACCTTACAAAGTGCAATACATCGTTGTATCTACATTTCATCATTTGCATTACATTACTTGCAATGACTTTTACACTTTCCAAATAGTAACAGACCTTACTATTTGATATTTTTACTTTTTGGATGCAAGAGGCATGCCTACTTTTTGGGTGTTCAACTCTTGCAAATTTTATACAAGGCTAAAACATCATCTGACGACTTTGGATATCACACGTCCTAAGGGCGAAAACGAGCCAAGTCGTTCATAAAAAGGTTGAGATCTGATTGGTAGAAAGACCGACTAGACTCGTGAGCCGGGAGCGTAAATAATATGTATTTATATGTATAACTATGTGCAAACGAGCTCAAATAATTAAACGGGTTTAGTGTGCTTAACAAGCCGAGTGTGATTTGAGCTTATTTAGTTTAACTCGTCATAAAAATGTGTCAAAACCAAGTTATGTAACTATGTTCCTAGGCCGAATACTCCATCAGCTAATGGCTCTCTTCACACTCTGGCCAAATGCTCCATCAGGGTTAGGAGTTTCAGATGATGCTCAAAAAGAAAAGATAAAGATTTTATGCAGTACCGATGGTATAATCTTGCCTAGACGGGAGATGGGAAACTGAGATATGTGGGATGGGTGAAACATATTGTTTCTTTACAGAAGAATATTACAGGGAAGAGCTTGTTAAGCGAACTAGTAAATATAGCTTTGTTTTATGTTATCCATTGTTTCTATACTTCAAAAAACTGTAGTTAGTGTATAGATGTAGCTAAACTTGATGTTTTGCTGCTATTGTATCAATAACTATGTAACGAGCAACTTATTAATATGAACCGAGACATGCATATTTTTATTTTTGTCACTTGAATGTATGTGATGGATTGTTGATGATTTTGTTACATACTAGCCGGGTAGCCGTGCAATGCGACGGCGGGTACCCTGTGACTATATTTTGCGGCGAGCAAATGTTATCCGGCTAAGTGTTTTTCTAACGAAAAAATAAAGAATCTCTGCAGTAAGTACCAGTAAGAGTTGAGGAGTGAAAGTGAGGGTATATTGAGAGACTATTTTTGCTGTAACAAAAAACATTTGTGTGTGGAGATATGAAATGGTTTGTGTGGATTTATATCATGGATGCGGTTACATAATTTTAACAATCATTATTGATAGTAATGATTTTAAGCAGTTACACGTCTTTAATAATTATTGGAGGTCGTTACAATGATGGTTTAAGCGGTTACACGTTTTTAATGATATTGCATATTCTTTTTTAAGATTTGGAAATGATAAACTTGGACAAATTCAATAATTAATTTTAACAGTGAATAATCACTACATAATAAAAAGAAAAAAAAATATTGTAGAACGTAAGTAGTAGTTAAGTAAATTAAACAATTCCAAACACCCCAATAATTACAAATCAAATATTAAAATTCTAACGATTCGACAAAATAAAACCTCAAACGGGTTATCACCATCATCATCGATCATCAATTCAAAACTAAAATCACCAAATCACTAACATAACATGATGAAAAAAAACTAACTAAAAATCTCAGCCACTTCATCAAAAGTTAATAGATTCAGGATCACAGATGCTTTGCAGATCAATCATTAATTCATAAGACTTTATCCTAAAAAATCCAAATCCATCAAACCTTAGCATTTGACATCAACGATGTAAGCCCTTAACATTTCTTGAAATCATCCTTGCAACAATTAACCATGATGTCATCAAACATTTTAACAAAATCATCCAAATCAAACATCTTCAACCCTTTTCATTCATCTCCAAAACCTTCATGACCTTTTTAAAAAAAATGACGTCACCGAAATAAGAAGACTTCCATTTCTTTGGTACCCGTTTTCCTCTTCTGCTTTGGTACCCGTATTCTTCCAAACCCATGATCATTAGCTTGGCAGACGGCGGAGACAATGGCGGCGGTAGCGGCTGACAGCACATGACGTTGGCAAAGGTGGCGGCAAAATCTGATATGTGAGATAGCGGAATTTAGCGGTTTGAAGAAAGAAAGAGAAAGGTGTTTGTGTTTTTAAGCGAGATAAAATTGAGAGATGAAAATGGTGTAATGAATTTTGTTAGTGTGTTAGGTTTTTATACTCGTATTTGAGTTTGTGGTTTACACTTAAATGATGTTTAATGGACTGTTACAAATGGACCACATGAATGCAGCAGTTACAATTTGACTGAATTGATGACAATATCAATGTTAGCAGTTACAAGTTGGCTGTATTAAAAAACGTATATGAGCCATTATAACTTTACCATTTAATTGGTTGTTACATGTTTTGGGGTGTTACAAGTTTTGGCTATTAGAGGATTTTAAAGGCTTTTAAATGTGTGTGATGAATATTTTCTAATGGTTTTACATCTTTCTCAATAAAGTAATCTTTTTTACTTAATTTGTTAAGTCTTCTAAAAATAGATGAGCTAAATGTTTTATAAAGTAGTATAGATATTCTTTAGTTTGTATTATATTAAGTCATTTTTATAATTTACTATCAGTATCTATTAAGTATTGACTGCATTTTTGTGCTGCAAAGTAATTTGAAGACATTTGAAGACTTGTATCGTTTAAGCTATCTTTTGTTCTTTTTATGCAATTTGGTATTAAATGTGGTATTATTGTGTTTTATGTATTATATATAATTTACGAATATTTTTTTATAAAATTGTCGCATCGGGTATGTGATGTGTGTGCTTTCGGCTCGGTGCCTTGGCTTTTTAACCATTATTGCATCAAAGCACATCGAGCTTTTTGAAACCCAGGGGTTACTCGTGTTCGGGTCAATTCGGATTTGGGTCAACCCGAATGTGTGTACAAAGTAAAAAAAAAAAAATCCTTTTTTGTACTCTTTTAAATACAAAATACTATATATAAAATTTATATTAAAAAAGAATAAAAAAATCCTTATTCGGGTCAATCGGGTCGACCCGAACCCGAGTTAGCCAAAAAATTTCAACCCGATACCCGACCTTATTTAGTATTCGAGGTACTCGGGTTTTGGACCCGACTAACCCGACCCAAATATGCTTAAAAATTTCAACGTGCGACCGCTATCGCCTTCGTTATATGACATGTCTAATCACTTGTGATATTTCATAAACATAGTTAATGTCAAATATCACTTGTGATATTTGTTATATGACATGTCTAATATCACTTGTAATATTTCATAAACATAGTTAATGTGTAATATCACTTGTGATATTTCATAAACAAATAAGTATGTTTTTTAACCTTTAGTATCATTTGTAATATTTCATTGCTTTGTATATTTTTTTATATATTATCACCTATGTGTTTTTAAATATTTTTATACTTTTCAGATACTAGATGGTTTTTGTGTCTTATACAGCAATAGACAAGCACAATAAATGTTTTACTGTCGGTTCAGGGTAGCTTAAGAATAAAACTTTGCTCAAAAGTTGTGTTTTTTTTGAAATTTTTAACATATAATTAATCTTATCTATCACTTGTGATACTATACTCTTAGTAGGAATAAAAGGGTTAAACCTGTTTGATCTTGCTCAAAAGCAATGCTAATCTAAAGCAACACTCGTTTGATTTTGAGAATACGTCAAGTTTTTATTTTCCTAGTTTATGTATATATCACTTGTGATATTATACCTAGTGGTTAGGGGTTTAGGGTTTTTGGTATAAGGTTTAGTGGTTAGGGGTTTAGGGTTTTTGATATAGAGATTAGTGGTTAGAGAGGGGGTTTAGGGTTTCTGGTATAAGTTTTAGCGGTTAGGGGTTTAGGATTTTGGTATAGCATTTAGTAGTTAGGTTTAAGGGTTTTTGGTATAGTATTTAGTGGGCATGGGTTTAGGAATTTTGGTATAGGGTTTAGAGGTTAGGGGTTAAGGGTTTTTGGTATATGTTTAAAAGTTTATGTATACATCACTTGTGATATTATACCTAGTGGTTAGGGGTTTAGGGTTTAAGATTTTTGGTATAGGGTTTAGTGGTTAGGGGTTTAGGGTTTTTGGTATAAACTTTAAGGTTTATAATCTTTATATATTATATATATATATATATATATATATATATATTTATATTATATATATATATTATATATTTATATATCAACTTGTTTATTATTAACATTGAGTTAGGGATTTAGGGTTTGGGGTATATGGTTTTTTTTTTTTTTTTAAAAAAGTGGTTAAGGGTTTAGGTTTTTGGTATTATTTAAAGTTTATGTATATATCACTTGTGATATTATACCTAATGGTTAAGGGTTTAGGGTTTTTGATATAGGGTTTAGTGGTTAAGGGTTTTATTTTTTTGTTTGGGTTCTTCGGTATTAGATTCTACGTTATTATCAACTATATATATATATATACTTATATATTTATTATTTATATAGATATAATTTATATATATATATATATATATATATATAATATATCACTTGTGATATTATACCTAGTGGTTAGGGGTTTAGGGTTTAGGGTTTTTGGTATATAGGGTTTAGTGGTTAGGAGTTTAGGGTTTTTGTATACGGTTTAGTGGTAATGGAAGGGGGTTTAGGGTTTTTGGTATATGGTTTAGCGGTTAGTGGTTTAGGGTTTTGGTATAGGGTTTAGTGGTTAGGTGTTTAGAGTTTTTTGTATCAGGGTTAGTTGATTAGGGGCTTTAGGGTTTTTGGTTAAAGGTTTTTAACGGTTTTAGTGGTTAGGGGTTTAGGGTTTTTGGTATAGGGTTTAGTGGTTAGGGGTTTAGGGTTTTGGTATAGTTTTAAGTGGTTAGGGGTTTAGGGTTTTTGGTATAGGTTTTAGTGGTTAGGGTTTTAGGGTTTTTGGTATAGGTTTTAGTGGTTAGGGGTTTAGGGTTTTTGGTATAGGTTTTAGGTTTTATGTATATATCACTTGTGATATTATACCTAGTAGTTAGGGGTTTAGAGTTTTTGGTATATGTTTTAGTGGTTAGGGATTTAGGGTTTTTGGTATAGGTTTTAGTGGTTAGGGTTTTAGGGTTTTTAATATAGGGTTTAGTGGTTAGGGGTTTAGGATTTTTAGTATAGATTTTAGTGGTTAGGGGTTTAGGATTTTTCGTATAGGTTTTAGGTTTTATGTATATATCACTTGTGATATTATACCTAGTGGTTAGAGGTTTAGGGTTTTTGGTATAGGTTTTAATGGTTAGGGGTTTAGGGTTTTTAGTATAAGGTATAGTGATTAGAGGTTTAGGGTTTTTGGTATAGGTTTTAGTGGTTTGGGGTTTTAGGGTTTGGTATATGTTTTAGTGGTTAGGGGTTTTGGATTTTTGGTATAGGTTTTAGTGGTTAGGGGATTAGGGTTTAAGGTTTAATGTTTATGTATATATCAATTGTAATATTATACCTAGTAGTTAAGGGTTTAGGATTTTTGGTATAGGTTTCAATGGTTAGGGGTTTAGGGTTTTTGGTATAGGTTTTAGTGGTTAGGGGTTTAGGGTTTTTGGTATATGTTTTAATGGTAGGTGTTTAGGGTTTTTGTTATAGGTTTTAGTGGTTAAGGGTTTAGGGTTTAATGTTTATGTATATATCACTCGTGATATTATACCCAGTGGTTAGGGGTTTAGGGTTTTTGGTATAGCTTTTAGCGGTTAGAGATTTAGGGTTTAGTGCTTGGTGGTTTAGGGTTTTTGGTATAGGTTTAAGCGGTTAAGGGTTTAGGGTTTTTGGTAAAGGTTTTAGTGGTTAGGGTTTTAGGGTTTTTGGTTTAGGTTTTAGTGGTTAGGAGGTTAAGGTTCTTGGTATAGGTTTTAGTGGTTAGGGGTTTATGGTTTTTGGTATAGGTTTTAAAGTTTATGTATATATCACTTGTGATATTATACCTAGTGGTTAGGGGTTTAGGTTTTTTGTTATGGGGTTTAGTGGTTAAGGGTTAAGTGTTATTAGTATAGATTTTGTAGTTTATGTTTATATTACTTATGATATTATATTTGGTGGTTAGGGATTTAAGGTTTTTGGTATATGATTTACTGGTTAGGGGTTTAGGATTTTTGGTTTATATTTTAAAGTTTATGTACATATCACTTGAGATATTATACCTCGTGGTTAAGGGTGTTTAGTATAGGGTTTAGTTGTTAGGGGTTTTAGGGTTTTTGTTATAGATTTTAAAGTTTATGTATATATCACTTGTAATATTATACCTAGTGGTTAGGCGTTTAAGGTTTTTGGTATAGGGTTTAGTGGTTAGGGGTTTAGGATTTTTGGTATAGGGTTTAATGGTTAGGGATAATGAATTAGGGTTTTTGGTATATGGTTTAGCGGTTAGTGACTTAGGGTTTTGGTATAGAGTTTAGTGGTTAGTTGTTTAAGGTTTTGGTATAGGGTTTAGTGGTTAGGGGTTTAGGGTTTAGTGGTTAGAGGTTTAGGGTTTTTGGTATAGGTTTTAAAGTTTATGTATACATCACTTGTGATATTATACCAAGTGGTTAGAGTTTTTAGGGATTAGAGTTTTTGGTATGGGGTTTAGTGGTTAGTTGTTTAGGGGTTTTGGTATAGATTTTAAATTTTATGTATATATCACTTGTGATATTATACCTAGTGGTCAGTGGTTTAGAGTTTTCGGTATATGGTTTAAGTGGTTAGGGGTTTACAGTTTTTGGTATAGGTTTTAAAGTTTACGTGTATATCACTTGTGATATTATACTTAACGGTTAGGGGTTTAGGGTTTTTGGTATAGGGTTTAGTGGTTAGGTGTTTAGGGTTTTTGGTATAGGGTTTAATGGTTAGAGAGGGGTGTTGATAAAATATAATTCCTAAAAACATTATTAATATTTTTCACATCTTTACGTTTTGATAATCACAAAATATAAAAACGTTCAATGTAAAATTAAACGTAAACAAGTAATTAGTAGTAAATTTTCATTTCGATAATTATATCACTTAAATGTATGAATAAATAAATGCTTAATGCATTTTATGATCAAAGAAAATTTTTATTCAACCTCAAACTTTTATAAAATGTTGTAAACATTTTTATAAACATTACAAAACATTTTCTACAATTAAAAGAAATGTTTTATTCAAAATAAACATTTTGAAATTCAAATTTTCAGACCTAAAACGGCTAGAAAAGTTCTAGAAAATTCCCCCTACACAAAAGACAAACTGGGGAGGCCCTAGCCTAGGGCGGCCCCCTTAATTTTAAGGGGACCGCCCACCTATTTAAGGGGACCGCCCCTAGGTAGACGCTCCCCTAGTTTGTCCTATAAATACTAGACTTTTCCCCACTATTTTCTCACCTTTTGCACTCATTCTTTCTGTTCTAAAACAGCCCACACATCTCACTAAAATCCTTTGATCATTTAATCATAAAGCTTTGTTTCCAAGTGATCCAAGCTCAATTCCTCAAGTGCAAGAGAAGAATACTTTCATCATCAAGTGAAGAAGTATTACACCTCAAGTGTGTATTGCAATCTTGTTGCATCCATATCACAAATTTGTAAATCAATTGTATATCTTGTATTTGTGTGTAGTAGCTAGATCTTGGTGATCTTTGTAAGTATAGTTAGATCGTGGTGATCTTACCAAGTAGTGTTAGATAGTTGTGATATAAGTAGTGTGGTGAAGTGAAGTTGTGAAGAAGTCTTGAAGTTGTGAAGAAGTCGTGAAGTTGTGAAGTCGTAAACAAGTCGTGAAGTTGTGTTGTGATAGATTGGTTCTAGCTAAGATTAGAACTCGACATTTAGCTTTGTGTCATAAATCGGTGTAAGCAACGTTGTGTACGGTTTTCTCCGCCATAAGGGAGTTTGTTGACATAGTGAAGAAAACTCTCGAGTTTGGTGCTCGGGGAGTGGAGTAGGGCGAAGAGGTGCTTCGTTACCGAACCACTATAAATCCTCGCGTTGTGGTTTGATTGTTCTTACTCTTATCTCTTGTCTTACATTACTTTCTCATATCATTCTATTGATTGTTTAGATAAGTATATTGATCATATTGTGCAAGTGTTGAAATCACATAAAGTCGAATCTAAAAGTTTACAAACACTTTAACACCTTAAATTTAAAAAGCGGTAAACTATTCAACCCCCCTTCTAGTTTTCCACAATTGGTATCAAAGTCACGCTAAACAAGAATTTTAAAATAAATTGTATTTTAAAACTTGAATCGATCTATGAAATCCGAAAAATATTTAGAAGGACAATCTATGCGAAGACCACAATTATTTGAAAGTGATGGATTTATTTATTGGAAAAATATATTCGAAACTTATGTGAAGTCAAAAGATCTAGACCTTTGGCATGTTATTACCGATGGTGATTTTCCTCCTATTCAAAATAATCCCGAAACTAAAAAGGATGAAATTGTACCTTTTCATAAACAAAACGATGATCTTAAAAAGAAACTTGCAAAAAATAATGAAGCTAAAATGGTAATTTATAATGCTTTGCCACGTAAAGAATACGAAAGAATTTTTATGTGTCAAACCGCAAAAGAAATTTGGGATACTTTGTTAATCACTCATCAAGGTAATAATCAAGTCAAAGCTAACAAAATAGATCTTCTTGTTCAACAATATGAACAATTCATGATTCCGGAAGAGGAATCAATAGATAATGCCTTTGCTAAATTTAACACTATTATTACTAGTCTAAAAGCACTTGACGAAAGTTTTTCGAGCAAGAATTGTGTTAGGAAATTTCTTAGGGCACTACATCCTAAATGGCGCGCAAAAGTCACGGCGATTGAAGAATCAAAGAATCTAACAACTCTATCACTTGACGAACTCATTGGGAATTTGAAGGTTTATGAAGAAGTAATTAAGAAAGATTCTGAAACCGTCAAAAGCAAAAGAGAACAAAGTAGATCTATTGCCTTGAAAGCTAGAAAGGATTCGAGTGATGATGATAGCTCAACCTTCGATAGTGAAGATGAAGAATACGCCATGTCCGTAAGAGACTTCAAGAAATTCTTCAAAAGACGAGGACGATTCGTAAGACAACCACATGAAGAGAGAGAATTATTTCAAAGAAATAAAGACGGCAAAAATGGCAAAGGCGAAAGAAAATGCTTTAAGTGTGGAGATCCAAATCATCTCATCGGAGAATGTCCAAAACTATCAAGATATCAAAATCAAAAAGTGTTTATTGGAGGATCTTGGAGTGATAGCGACGAAGATGAAGAGGAGAAGACAAATGACGAAAAGTGTCTTATGGCTAAAGCTTCAAATGAGGTATTTTCCAAAACCGAATACTTTAATGATGACCAATCATTACTAGATGAAAAAGACCTAGATAATGAATATAGTAGACTATGCAAATTAGGACTAAAAGTCATGGCTAAAAATAAAAGTCTAAAACAAGCTAAAATAGAATTAGAAAATAAAGTACTAGAATTAAAAGATAAACTATCTAGGTTAGAAAAAGGTAAAGAAGTAATTGAAGAATGTAAATTATGTCAAGACCTTAAGCTTAAAAATGAGAAGCTTAGAAAAGAAATATATAGGCTAAATCAATTTAATGATAGTAGTCACTCACTTAAGAAAATAGTAAATTCTCAAAAAACATCCGAAGATAAATCCGGGTTAGGTTTTAATTTTATCAAAGAGTCACCTAGTGAAACCAAACAAGTAAAGTTTGTAAAAGCCCAAGAAGTCGAGTCAAAAGAAAATTTGATAGAATCAAATTCAAAACTAAAATTTATACTTATAAACAATACTAAAATTCCTATTGCAAGCGATGATGAGGTAAAACATTAAAAAAAACCTTCTTAAAACCCGAAGTCAGATTTACTAAACCCACAATGAGGTCTAAAACCCACAATAGTCCTCGACCTCGGTCTAGAACACCTCAACCTAGGAGAGACCAAGGCAGACAAAACTATCCTAATCACATAATAAGGAATCATTCACACCTACTTAGTTTCACTCAATGTGGAAGTTGTTCACCATGTATGTGCCAAAACCAAATGCAAAACATATGCGAAAACAATAACTTTAGATACACAAAACGTTGGGGATCAAATGGCTAAGCCATCGCAACCTTTAAAGTGGTGTGTTCTCTACAAATATTCTTTGTCTTAGGATTAAGAAATTCATGATAAGGTTCTCATGAACCCTTATCATTTACATTATGAAGACATTGATGAAGATAATTCCAAAGACTAAGGTACGCCTCACTTTTCATTTTCGTAGAATAAAATGTCTATGTGTTACTATGATGTTGTAGTATAATTAGTTCTTAGAAAATAGTGTAGGCTCTAGAGATACCATTTGTTGGTTCTCTAGCTTTAAAGAGATTAGTTCACTATGAACTATTCTTTCGTATAGATTATACGCATACGTCTACAAAATGGAAATCTTCTATGACCACGTAGCAATCTCGCGTATATGAAGAAGAGCAAGCTAGTGGTTAACAATTAACATAGAAGTAGGATTAGTCGAGCAATGATCATAAACACACTATGGATGAAACAAACTCCCTTCGACCCAGACGATCGCCTTGGATCCGTGTCAACCATCATCTATGTCTATCAGAATCAACTTGTTGAAATCTTTAACTACATCTTATTATTTCATTATCTTCACTATTCATTCTCGTCTCACCTCAAATCACCGCATGTATTGACATCTTGATTATTGTAAGGATTATGAAAAAGTCTCGGTCACCCCCGTGTATCATTAGTATAGCATAGCTCGTAGTCAGAAAGAATCATGTGTATATATACCCCTTCCCACACATGGGAAGGGGTTGGTTGTTTTTCACTTTCATGCTAATATATCTCTTGCACTTTCTCTCTCTAAAAAGACATTTTTCTCTCTAAATCTAATTAGCCAACCCATCATCCATCACTTGTGTTATGATCTCTTGTATACTACAATTGGTATCAGAGCACATGGGATGATTAGCTAGATTGTGTGTGCGTTTTCTTGGTTAGTTTAGATCAAAAGTGTGGTTTTAGAAAGTTTATGGTTTTATTCTTGACACTCTTTGATTCTCATGTTTGTGATGTTAAAGTGAGTGTTTTATAGTTGTTATAACTCTCTAGGACCAAGTTGTGCAAAAGAAACCAAGTGAAAACGTTCAAAAGGGTGATTTGTAAGGGTTTTTAGGTGAAAAAGTTCGTATCTTCGTCGTTGCGTTTTGACCTTCTGTGACATTCTTGGTTGCGTTTTGGGTGAAGGAAGCATATTGCGTTTTGATCATTGCGTTTTGACCTAGAGGTTGCGTTTTGATCGTTGCGTTTTGAACAACCTTGTTAGATTTGGATGGAATCAAAACACTTAGTGATATTCATAAAACATTTTTGAAGAATCAGTGTTTGCTCTTCGTTCATGTGTGCCGAATGGGGGATGTGTGGCTGGAAGGGTTACCGGTCACTAGGGGGGGAGGTTATTGACATTTTCTGGTGTTTTTTGTTGCTTGGTTGAGTTGATCGCCAATTTCGGTATGTATTGTGGGTGGATTATAGCTTGGTGGGTTTGGCAGTTGTTTTTTGGTTGTAAGGGAGTGTGGGGCGAGGGTCGGAGGATTCAATTTTTTGGACAGTACACTATTTGTCCAGAACTATTGTTTTTCAACTTGTTATATAAACACTCAACAAACTCGTACCCCCCCCCCCCAGAGTATAAGTACATCAAGAAATAATTCATTGTCACTCGTATAAACACTTAACTAACTTGTATAAGTCATCAAAATATATAATTCATATATATATTGATACATTTTATGAAAGGTATAAAATAAAGGGGCGTTTGGTTTAACATTTTAAAACATGTTTTTGAGTCAAAACAAACACTATTTAACCTTTGTCAAAGTCAAAAATAATAAACTTATACTTGTCAACAAAATATATACTTAACGTATAGTTTTCGACAAGCTTAAACAAATTTTATATTAATAAGGGAGTGTTTGGGTCATTATCTTGATGTTGAAATATATAACTAATATATATTCTTCGACATCCTAGATTAAGTCAAAAATAAATTAAGGAACATATGGATCACTTCTTAGGTTTTTATTTTTAGAGTCGAAGTAATCCTTGTCCCACATTTGTCATTTTTCAAAATTTCATTTTACTTATTATATTTTTTTGTAACATCTTATGTTGTGGATAACTTGTTTAGGTGACAAAATGCCGAAAGCTACTACAACCGATATATCTCTCACCAAATCCTACATACCAAAAGTATCCAAAATTCCCGGCATCTCCCCTACCATTGCCCAATTCTACAAACCTATTGAAAACCGCAACATTCACGAAGGTCGTGTTGTTGATCAAGCCTACTATAAATCCAACAACATCGAGCGTCTCTTTACTAACATTCGCTTCAATTGTCTCTTTCAAATCAACAAACCGATTGTTCCAAGATTCATTCTAGACTTCTATAGTCAAGTCACGGTACAAACCGATGAATATGGCTATCTTGTCATCTCTTTTATGATTCAACACGAATTCATAACTCTTACTCTGGCTCAATTCGGTCAAATCCTCAAAATTCCATACAATGGTCAAGCCGTTTTTACAAACGAGTGGGACCTTGCATCTCTTGAGTATTCTCGAGAAACTGAGGGACCATATTGCACCGATCTTCTGACTCCCGACGACATTCGTCGACTTCTTGAATTGGAACGTGTCATGGTAGACCGTACCATTAAAAGTCAAACGGTCTCTCTCAATCCAAATCAAATTCTCACCAAAGAATTAAGCCCCGACATGAAGCAATGGGAAGAACTCATTCGAGAGAATGTGTTCGGACTAGGAGGACATCGGGACCATCTTCCCGCTTGTCTTGCTCACATGTTGTATTGTGTTGTTGCCGAAGAACAATACAATCTTGCTTATTTCTTCGTCAAAAGAATCCAATGTGCTAGAGCTACTCTAACCGCAAATCTTCCATATGGCATGTTTCTTACTCGTCTTTATCGACACGTTATGGAAACATATCCTCATCTTGACAATGGCATTTATGACATTGTTGATCGAGTCATGCATCCTCTTGCCCTAAAACAAACTCGACGACCTCAAAGTGATCGTGGCGAGGCACATCATTCTGTATCTTCTTCATCTTCTCATTATCAAGGCACGTCATCTCATCAACACGATGATGATGATGATGTCGAAACTTCTCGTGCAAGTACTCCATCTCCTACTACCTACCTTAACTCTCTTGGTCCTCTCAACTACCAAAACTACCAAATGCCTTCCGCTTCCGAACAAACCGATGAAACTCTCTTTGAACGACAAACCACCTTGATCAACCAAACGCAACAAATGCATAAGGAGATGCGCGGAGGGTTCAAGTCATTTGGAAAGGCATAAAAGGAGTGTTTAGCAAGAAGAAGAAGTGAGACTTGTGAGTGAAGTGAGCTAGATGTCTAAATGTAGTTTAAGATAACTTTTAACTTGATTATGTGTATGTTCTTAACAACTTGTGTGGTGATTATTCGATGTATTCGGAAAGACTTCTGTGTTGATTATCTTTAGGTACTTGTTTTCTATGATGGTTTAAACCTTTAGTTGTTTTAGTTATGCTACTTTGGTTTCATGACTTAATATGTTTATTACATGCTATATGATTAAATGTGCTCATACAACTCAATAGGGGTTGCTGCAAATAACCACCAAAATAGAAATACTCTCACAAAAATTCTGAAAAAAATTGTTTTTTTTGTAAAAAAAATGGAAGCCAACAGAGGGCGGCCCCCTTAATTCATAACGAGCGGCCCCCTTATATTTAAGGGGACCGCCCCCTAATTAAGAGGACCGCCCTAGTGAATCATGGGTAAAACAGTATTTTTCCTGCTTTTTGACCCTCTTTTACCTAGTCTCAGCTATGTTTGCCTAGAATGCTCGAACACAATTTGGAACAACCTAAACTAGTTCAAATTCATTCCTTTTTCAATCCATTCTCTTCCCATAAATCCCTTCCAAATGATCATCACCAACACATCATCCACCAAATCATACACTAACCACTATCAATATCCATGGCATCCACTAGAGCTTCCATTTCCAAAACCTCCAAGAGACCAAAAATCAACATCATTCCACCAAAACAATGTTTTGTGGATTTAATCCATGATGACACAAAAACTCCATCACCCACACTTCAACTATCATCACCTAGTGCTCCTAATGCACCCTCCAAAACACCATCAACCAAAGATACTTCATCATCCTCAATTGACTACATACCCAAATCACCAACCTCATCAACATCACTTTCACCCAATTGTTACTTAAACCCACCAACATCTCCACCTCTAAGAGTTTCTCCACCACCTCCAACTCAAGAAAATGCATCAATGGACATCACTCTCACTCTTTCACCAATTACTCCACTTGATGTCCAATTTGAAACTTCACCACCTATTGTTGGTCATCAAATTCCTTGGAACCTTCTTGAGGCACATGGAGATTCATGCTTGTGTTGCATTCACAATCGTACTCTCATATTTGGATTGAGAGATGAACTTCAATATATGTTTTCATATATTAAACACACGCTCTCACAACCACCAAAAACCATCATTCCACCACCTTTACCATCTTCACGAAACTAAACATACTTTATGTTTGTCTTCTTAAATAATTGTTCATCCACCATTTTGCAAGCAAGTCCTATGGAGCTTTACTAGTTTTAAGACTCTTTGTAGTTTAAAATTTTCATATATGTTAGCATGTTATCTATTTTCCTTATGTATGCATGAGTGTGGTTCACACACTATTTTACTTCAATGGGATAATTATTGTTGGTTGCATTACTAGTATGCCATATTTTTCCCTCTTGCTACATATTAGAAATACTTGTATTGTTCTAACTCGGTTTTGTAGCCAAGAAACCATAGCTTGATTCCTTGGTGCCCTCGAATGAGGGGGGAGGGGGCACACATCAAAGGGGAGCATTTATTCTGTCGATTTAACTAGCAATTCTCGACGATGTCTTTTTGATTCTACAAAAAGTAGAAGAAATGACATGAAACTCACTAAATACTTGTTTAAAAATAATTTTACATTTAATGAGTTTAAATTTTGTAATCATAAAAAATGGGGAGATTGTTGATAAAATATAATGCCTAAAAACATTATTAATATTTTTCACATCTTTACGTTTTGATAATCACAAAATATAAAAACGTTCAATGTAAAATTAAACGTAAACAAGTAATTAGTAGTAAATTTTCATTTCAATAATTATATCACTTAAAGATATGAATAAATAAATGCTTAATGCATTTTATGATCAAAGGAAATTTTTATTCAACCTCAAACTTTTATAAAATGTTGTAAACATTTTTATAAACATTACAAAACATTTTCTACAATTAAAAGAAATATTTTATTCAAAATAAACATTTTGAAATTCAAATTTTCGGACCTAAAACGGCTAGAAAAGTTCCAGAAAATTCCCCCTACACAAAAGACAAACTAGGGAGGCCCTAGTCTAGGGCGGCCCCCTTAAATACACGGGCGGCCCCCTTAATTTTAAGGGGACCGCCCCTAGGTAGACGCTCCCCCAGTTTGTCCTATAAATACTGGACTTTTCCCCACTATTTTCTCACCTTTTGCACTCATTCTTTCTGTTCTAAAACAGCCCACACATCTTACTAAAATCCTTTGATCATTTAATCATAAAGCTTTGTTTCCAAGTGATCCAAGCTCAATTCCTCAAGTGCAAGAGAAGAATACTTTCATCATCAAGTGAAGAAGTATTACACCTCAAGTGTGTATTGCAATCTTGTTGCATCCATATCATAAATTTGTAAATCAATTGTATATCTTGTATTTGTGTGTAGTAGCTAGATCTTGGTGATCTTTGTAAGTATAGTTAGATCGTGGTGATCTTACCAAGTAGTGTTAGATAGTTGTGATATAAGTAGTGTGGTGAAGTGAAGTTGTGAAGAAGTCTTGAAGTTGTGAAGAAGTCTTGAAGTTGTGAAGAAGTCGTGAAGTTGTGTTGTGATAGATTGGTTCTAGCTAAGATTAGAACTCGACATTTAGCTTTGTGTCGTAAATCAGTGTAAGCAACGTTGTGTACGGTTTTCTCCGCCATAAGGGAGTTTGTTGACATAGTGAAGAAAACTCTCGAGTTTGGTGCTCGGGGAGTGGAGTAGGGCGAAGAGGTGCTTTGTTACCGAACCACTATAAGTCCTCGCGTTGTGGTTTGATTGTTCTTACATATCTTGTCTTACATCACTTTCTCATATCATTCCATTGATTGTTTAGATAAGTATATTGATCATATTGTGCAAGTGTTGAAATCACATAAAGTCGAATCTAAAAGTTTACAAACACTTTAAAACCTTAAATTTAAAAAGCAGCAAACTATTCAACCACCCTTCTAATTTTCCACATAAGAGTAGTTATCTTCGTCTTTGTCGAAATGGCACACACGAAATACAAAGTGTGTTCTACAAGTAATCATCAAAAACATGCCATTCATTCCCAGTAACTAGCAATCCATAGTCTAAACTAAAGGTTAGGCTAAGGTTAAAGGTGTAACATATTTTATTATGATTTTTTGAACTGAACGGAATGGCTCAATGGGTGTAATAATTGTATCTAGCACTAAAAGTGAGTGCTAACAAATGAGTCCATAAGGTGGTTAACTAACCGATGTGGCTAGCTAAATTCATTTGATCTAAACGGATGGCTATTTGGTGTAAATCCTAATTTGCCTTAATCATTTAAATTTACCATAATCACACAAGTATGATCTCACTGCGGAAATTTAATGCATACAAGCACAAGTTCTATAATCTAGTCAATCACTGGCACACTCATAGCAAATAATAAAATCAAGCATGGAAATACTTATCATATGAAATAGGCTTCAATTCCTCACATATTTAAGTAACGGCTATAAATGTGATAGCAAATGTTATCGATCCTAAAAACAGATTGCTCAAATAATCGAGATATGTCAAAAAATTCAAATAGCCTTTTTATTTTTGTTGGAATGATTTAGTTGTTTTTAATATATATATTTTTCGTGTGAAAACAACTAAATCTTCGAGGGTGATAATTTTATCCCTAAAAATTAAAAATTACACTAAAAATTGTACAAAATTTTAAAAATTAGATTATTTTTCCTATTTACTTCCCTCCCCCACACCTAAGTTTTGCATTGTACTCAATGTAAATACACGAACTTCAAAGTAAAGGAAATGGGAAAAATTAGGATGAATGATACTACCCGGATTAAATTCGCATCTTTCGTATGTGGTTTTGGTACGCGAATTGAGTTTCCCTGAAACTCGGTTTTGATAAACCACCAATACTTCCTGTATATCAACCTTGCAAATACTGCAAATATACAAATACAAATACTACTACATAATATAAATAAATCATCCTAAATTCCAAATTAACACCAAGTACTTAAAAACATAGATTAAACATCATATGAAACGACATAGTAATAATAATAATAATAATATATTATTCGACACAAATAAGAGTTTAAAGATCAAACTCGATCACATGATCAATCGCGTGAATTCTTCATTCGCTCATCGAAGCATCATCATCGTCTTGTATTGCTCTTGACGATCCTCCAACCTCATAACCTGAAGTAGGAACAATAGAAGTTCCTCCCAAACTCGGCATCGAACCTGCAAAATTATCATCACCCGGTGCTCCATAACGTACTCCTCCCATGAGATTGATTACCCATACTGGGGTAATGCGTGTAAGGGTATGGATAAGGCACATAGGGGTAAGGGTATGGAGGAACATTTGGTGGCACATAAGTTGGATAGGCATAGTTGGCTTGGTCAGCTAAATGATAGAGAATAGGCATGGAATGCTCGAGCATGTAGTTGTTCCTCATTAGCATCGAATCTCTATAAACATTCCCACGCTCAATCTCATTCAAGCTAGTGTTCCAATCACCCCAACTCGAGTTTAACCCACTCGGATCTTGCCTTTGTTCTCTTGTTTTCGGTGGTAGTGGTAATGATGATGATCCCAACAATGTATAGTTTTCCAAGTCAAGCTCACCTGCCAGCATCTTCTCAGTCCATTTTTCACATTCAATCGGTTCTGAACACTTCGCTACTTTTTCATCCAAAAGATACCCTAATGACTTTGCAATCTTGGTCACATAATGACCTCCACAAATCAAACTATTCTCTTTAAGCCCCAGAGCATGCTTGAAAAGATGCTCAGCTATAACCCAAGCCAAGTTGATACCATGTGACTCCTTCAATGCACTCATCATCCACAAATCTATCTTTTGACACCTTTCCTTACTACCTAGCCTATGAGCCAAAGCTCCAACAATAAGCCTATGTACAACCCTCATAAGTGGTTCCTTAATGAGTGACGTCCTTGGGTTGGTCCTAGTAGGCTCCTTAATTTTCTGCCAATACTCATCATGATTAAACAATTTGTCATCAATCTCCAACTTACTAAAATGTATAGCAAACAACCGGTGATCCAACTCACTTTCCTCGTACAATCCTAACAAAACAGCAAACTCTAGTAACGTAAGCACATGCTCTTGTCCACATAGCCTAAACCAAATAGAGTTTTCCGTCATCAACTTAGTCCTATCGACCCCTCTTTCAAAATACATCGTAGAGAAAAAGTCTGAACACCATTCTGGATAAACATCCCCTTCAATAGAGAGAGCTCTTTCCCACGAGTAATCTACAAACACATCTCCATCATATGAAGGTATTCAAACTTCATCAATTCTTTCAAGGTTTCATCAAAATTATAAACATATAAGATACTCCAATTGGCCACCCTTGACGTTCCAATTTCCATTAATTGTCACCAAGATAACCTTTCACAATACGCATGCCTCTCCATAGATGGTAACTCTCGCCACTTCAAATTAGCATTCTTAACTTGTTGCAATTGATATTCAATAGTACCTCTACCATTTCGCTTCTCATAATTTGCAATAAGCGGGTTCGGGTGTGAACTTTGTGTAGCTTTCTGCAAAAATAACAAATATAAGCATAAACAAGCATTCATGAATATACAAAACCTAACTCGAAAGTCCTTAGCGTGTCAATATGAAATCGAAAAAGGAAATGTGTCAGTATGAAATCGAAAAAGGAAATGGAGTCAGCAGCTCCCAGCCGTCCGGTTGGTGCTTCGTCGTCCTCTCAACCGCTCAGTTGCTCAACCAGCCGTTCGGCTGGCTGCGTCTTTAGAGTCGGTTTGGCTTGGGGTTTATTTCCAGGTATTTTTCGCACTTCCTAGTTATTACCAACTCTCCCTAATGGTCTATGGGCACTTCCATTTGTCCTAAAACTACTCGCAGACGCAACTAACTTCGATAGATCATTTTGCTTAATTCGCTAAATTTCGCCAACTTTCAACTAACCAAAATCAAAATGTGTGATCCATACAATTAACCTAGCATCTCTTAGACACTAAAAATCAATCATATATCACTGTAAAATCTATAACTTCTTCTTAGACGAATAAAAAATTCATCCCAATAATTTTTGAATTTTCGAATGGCTACCATTCGATCCATACTTAACCAATCCCTCTAATTCTTTTTGCAATCTCATCTCCTATCATATACCCACTTAATCCTAAAACGAATTTGTCTAATTCAAAACGAATCAAAATCCCCTAATTTTTGACCTAGAATCAAGAACACGAATTAAATACTTAAAAGATTCGAATTAATATAACTACTTAACCTTTTTGGAGTCATTGATGATCCACAAACACGATCCTTACTTGCAAGAAGATCAAATTACATGAATTTGATGATACCAAGAGAGTAGTGTGTGTGTTTTTTGAATTTTTTGGTTTTATAGCAAAATCTAGCCGGGTGGCTTCTTTTCTAGCCGGATAGGCTGAAAATTGGTGCTTTTGCACTTCATTATTTTTCGTCCCGACTTATTGGTCAACCCTCGTGATTATTTTCGGGTGAAAACGTCCTGAGTTTGAGCATTCGTTCCTAATTTTTTAATCATCACACACTTCACAACATACTTTCTTGATATTATCAAAAACTAAAACTGATGAAAAAAATTAAAATTAAACACAAACTTTAATTAACCAAACCAAATCATAACCAAATTACCAAACATGTCTAAACCGATAACCGTAAACATTACCAAATACCTAAAATGATAAATTGTTTTAAAGTAGGATGCATAAATTTAAAGGAGACAAACATCCATAACACATGATTTGTGCCTTTATTCTTTAACCTTCATGCTTCACTTGTGTTTGGATTGATGAGCCCCTTAGTCAAGGAAATGGTCAAACTTGAGAATGTCCTCCGAAGTAAACTTTCCGGAGAGCTTCCTCCTGGTTTCCTTCATCTTGAATCCTCTAGTAAACTTTCGTCCACTTGGTATGATCACCTCAAACTTGGCGTGCCATGCCTCGTCACCTTCAATCTTATTATACATTTCATAGCCTTCATTACCCCAATCGGTATTTTTCAATTGAACCGGGAGTGAACCTAAAAAGTCATTGAGCTTTTTGAAAACAATTATATTTTTAAAAGGATTGAAATAAGCTTCCATCGCTAAGGCTCTCTCCATCTCGTCCTCAATATCCAAAAATGATGGTGCCACAGGACCGTGCTTATGATTGCCATCTTCATCACGCCCAACTTCGAAACAACTAAGCCAATCATCTTCTTCATCAATCTCAAAGTTTTCCATATATGCGTTGGCTCTTTGTTTTGGAAAGTATGTATGTGAATAACACCATCGTCAATACTCATAGTACCACGCCCTATATCAATAACCACTCCACAAGTTCTTAAAAATGGGCGTCCCAATAATAATGGTAGTTCCTTGTCCACCGAAATGTCCAACACCAAGAAGTCAACCAAATAAGCTTGATACCTGATTTGGATCCCAACATTCCTCACCTCCCCCATGACCTTGGCTTGAGTGTTGTCAGCCATAGTGAGGTTAGAGTGATAAGGTCTAGGATCACTTCGTCCAAGATTCTTGTATAAGTTAAAAGGCAACACACTTACACTCGCCCCCGTATCCGCTAGAGCATTCATTTGGACCGTACCATTCACACTAACCGGTAATATAAAATTCCCTGTGTTAGCCTCAATTTATTGAGTCGAACAAGGAAGTTCGGTCACTCTACGATAGAGCTTCGGTCTTTAATTTGTTAATGTTGTAGTAGTATAATATCGGGAATCGGGCTCGATAGATAATCTAATATTGTATATGTTTTGGGTTTAATCCCAAGCAAAACCCGAGCCCGGGTCCTAGTTAAATATCCCGCGCGTCACTTTTAAGTGTCGGGGTATATAAGGAACTTTTCCACTTGGAAAAGTAAGTTGTTCAAGTTGTTCATTTCTAATATAATTCAATTTCTCTTTTCTCTCTCATTTCTCTCTCTTCTTTCTCTCTCTAAACAACTCAATCTTTATTTCTCATTTCTTGTTCCAATTTCGTGATCGATTGTATGTTATGAAGTGTTAACGGGATCCTACAATTAGTATCAGAGCTACGTGTGGATTCATGGTTGATTCGTGTGGTTCAACAAGATCAAATTCGTGGTAAAAAAGAAGTCAATAGAAAAAAATTAAACCCGAATTTTTGTGCTTAGATGTGTGAATGTTTATGTTATTAAGCAAGATCTAGGCATAAGGTAGCTAATTGTGCAAGAGAAATCAAGTTAGAAGGTCAAAAAGGATGATTATAAGGCGATTTTTAGTGAAAAAAATCGTATATTTCGGTGTTGCATTTTGACTCTCTGGCAAAGTTCTTGTTGCGTTTTGATTTCTTCTTGTTGCGTTTTGATTTTCTTCATGTTGCGTTTTGATGTTTCCATGTTCGACTCAATCAATAGATGCTAACAATCTCCCCCGAAGTGATGTCTTAAACACAGGGAACGAGATGCCTTTTATTGACTCAATAAAATTGAGGCTAACAATTTCCCCCGAAAGTGAGTTTCATTCATGACACTCCTCATGAGATCAGTGGAATTGCTTTTGTCATTTAAGCTAAAGTGTTCTGTCTTGTGTTTCATTGTAAGCTGTTCCATCATGCTTTGGCCGATCGAGCTAAGGCCATCTTGCGATCCTTGTGTCTTTGACCAACATGCACATACTAGATTGCAATATCTTGAAAGCTTTATATCAATGTTTGCGGAAAGTCCTTTGTCTTGTAAATCTTGAGCTCTAATAGTATGTCTTCGTAGATTGAGCAATTTGAATGGGATTTGAGGTTTGCCGTTAACCGACCGTTTACCTGCAGGTTTGACTTAGTGATAAACGAGAAAATTGATTTGAAAATCAATCGACGTGTCACTCGTTAAAGAGTTTTTGTAACCCATCGAGAGTGTCATGTTTTTATCAAAATTCATCAACCGTCAATTCATTTACTGGACCAAATCGATATCCAGTTGTCACAAGTTTTGATTCAAATATATCCGCAAGTCATCTACCAAGAGCTTGTTTGATGCTGCACAAGCTGGATTTCCATCTTCATGTGAATACATTAGAATCACTCGTATGTTACTGGCAAATAACACGATGATATAGCGTAGGACTCTTATACAGCCTGAAAACTGATGAAGTTACCAACAAGTGTTTGGAAAAGGAATATCTAACGAATTTTGATTGATCTCTTGGCTCTAGACTCGATTAGTGCATTTTGGTTTTAGTACTCAGAGCTGAGCATATTGCCACCTATTCAATATCAATGATCCCTTGAGTGAGGAATGTCAACAGATAACTTGTGTATCTCTGACAAATGAGGCAACTTTTCTGTTGAAGAAACCCAAAATGCCGAGAAGGGTTGTGCATTGCATCACTGGGTCCATGATGTCGTTTTCAATGTCAGCAATCAACTTGTGATTCTGACAGCATATGTATTGACCCGGTTTCTGCCTTAAGTTGTGTGGAGGGCTTCTTTCTTTAGACCCTTTATCCATACATTTCTTTTTAATTCTTCAACGCCTTCAATGCTTACCAAGACGTCATTACTAACACCTTGTTGTGATTGTTCTAGTGTTAACTCAATCTTAGTCGGCATTATTCCCATATACATTCATCTCCAATCATACCTAAGGACTGCTATTTCTAACTTTGGATTATCCTTGGGTAGATCCTCCGGTTCTGGTTGGATCATAGGATTGATTCCTAACCTAACCACCTTATGACTTCAGAATCGTCGTGAAATTAAGATGTTGTTGGGTATAAGATCGAACCATAAAACCTTTTCTTCAGCACATTGAGTCGAATAGATCATATTTTAATTACATTTTCTCCCCTTATTTTAAATAATAAACACTTAGTTTTTGAAATACCTTGTGATTAAAATATGTCTTGAAAAATCTGTGGGAGAAAATATGGTCAGCATAATGGTTTGGAACATTTGATACTGTATTTGAATACATAAGAATGGGTCCCGTTGATGATGTATCCAAGATACATTAAACTTTGTTTTTCAAAAAACCTCCCCCTCAAAATAGAAACCAATTAGAAATTGTTGTCTTTTGAAAACATTGTGAGGGATGTAGTGGTTGAACACAAATTTTTGAAAAGATAATGAAATATGGTCATCCCGAAATTTCTATAAAAAATTGTGTTCAACTTTTTGAAAAACCAGATGTTTAGAAGGACTTCTCTTCTAACGTTAAGGTAAGTGTCACTGAAACGTACACTTTCCTTTTTCTTGAGCTAAAAACCATTGAATGACTTGGTAGAACAGCTCAAACCAAGAACGTTACTTTCTCGATGGGAGGATAACCAGTAATAAACCTTCATTTATTTGAAGTCCGGGTTCATGTACTGACATTTGAACATAAGCCATCTAAAAATTAGAAATGACATGTCAGAACCTATTTGCAACTCTCCTCGAACTCATTTACACACCCGTGTCAATGTTAATTGACATTTCTAAGCACGTAAATGTTATCGATTCCAATAGACATGTCGAGAATATTCTTTTTTGGAAATTTTTTGATTTTCTGATCTTGTAATTTCAATATACTATACCGTGTTGTTCCTCAGCATTGCTATTGTGAAGGTGAATAGTAATCCCATCACTTGTCGTGATGTAGCAGTCTTGTGACGTGCTAAAGGAACAACTTTGAACGCAGCTTTTGAACATGTCTGTCATTTGCTATGGTCTTGAATTCCGATGTTCTGAACGGTTATGATCAGAAGTCATTCGATAAAGAACTATTCTTGACATGCGTTGCTCAATGTCAGTTGCATGAAGACCGCGGCTTTGATCTTCTGCGATCAAACGTCTTTGAACAATGAGGAACGGCCTGAATGTAATTTCAGCAGACGCCATTTGAAGATCATCAAATCAAAATTCCTTGAAGCCCTATTTTCTGAGATATCTGTCTTTTCCGCAACCAAACTCTGAGTCCTTCCTTTATAGGATTGAACGATGTACCTGTACCTAAGAGAGTACCTGCACTGACATCAAGAGCTTGTTCGCTTTCACATTGGTTAGTGATATCTTCTTTTGAACCATTTGGGGGTTCACTGTCAACCTTATTTGTGCTAAAGGCGAATATCTTTCCAGTAGGAACCCATCTAAGACCAATTGTCTTAAATTCTACCCCGATTAGGTTCCACCTAAGACAAGATCAAGGATTCATTGTTTTCTCGGGATCAATGTAGGTCTTTTTGTTTAGAACCTATGTCTATTAGGTATCTGTCTTTCGTGGTTTCTTATATGCACTTGACTTTTCCTACGGTCATAATATCCTTTGTTGTCTTATGGGATTTGCATCCTTATTCTGTGTAGAGGCACGAGATTTAACCTTGAAGAGGTATTCTCAGACGCATTCATCATGATATGCAATGTAAAGCACTTTTTGCATGTAGGACCTTGCAATCATTGAACTTCAAGAAAGGCCTTTTGTTTCCCTAGTTCTCCTATGTAACATTCTTGTTAAGTAACCCCGACTACTCAGATGATGCTTGCCATTCTAGGTTTTTGGTTTTGGCAACCATTAGCAGTGTTGGGTAATCAACAGATCGACAATCTACCTAGGTTTCCATTCACTTCTTATGTCTTTCTGAAGTTGTGCACTTTTCTTAGCTTCTCTAGGGTAGTAGATAATGAACATTCATTTGAGCCTACAAATTCTTTAGGTGACTGAGATGACACATGCTTTGGGTTATTCCTAGAGGGGCCAGGTGCAATCACATTGGTGTTTTGAACTGCTTGTTTTCTAATCTGAGGCAAATTCTGTTGAGTGACTTGTTTAAACAAACCATCCGACACATTAGTTTTATTAACCGACTGTTTCGTGTAAACTTCCATTACCAGGAGAATTAAAAAAAAGATGTTGGTTTTTCCTAAACTGATGGTTTTGGAATCCGTTAAGCATTTGGTTTTCGAACAACAGACGGTTTATCAAACTGAGTTTCTTTAACTCATTTATCACCATGTTCTTGTCTTGCATTTGAGCTTTCAAATCTTGTATTTCATGATATTGTTCACGTTCTTTTCGAAATACATTTGAAGCATTTTCTTTGCAAACTGGGTTGTTTTCCATCTGTTCTTTACAATGTTGTAAAGAAAGTTCAAGAGAAATCGAGTGTTTTTCAAGTTTAGCAAAACTCTTTAAAAGCTTATTATGAACTTCGTTATTAACAGATTCAGTTTGTTTTGACAGCTTTTGTGCAAGACATTCACATTCTTTGACTTTATGAAGATACATGCATTTCAATTCAGTATGAGCATTTAAATCAGACAGTGAATGCAAATATGAACATATAACATCTTTAGAAACACACTCTTCGAGAAGTAGATCATATATGTTTGAAAAATCAGCCTTTTCTGATTCAAGTTCGTCAATCTCCTTTTTAATGGATTTAACGTACTCCAAATCGTCATGCATTTCTGTTTTTAGTTCATGAACAAAACAATGATTGTCCAGTATAGTTTTGTTTGAAAGAGGCATTAATAAGGTTTTGATCAAAACTTCCATACTCTTAGTAGTTGGGTTAGGAAATGCACTATTAGTATGATTAGACCAAGCTTGTTCATAAATTGTTCTAAAATGATTGAAGTTGTTTGTCATTTCGTTATAAACTTGTCTACTTTTACTAATGGATTTAGAAACGGGTAGAAAGGACACGTTTTTAGCAATGTTTGGTTTTGTTCTGTTAAACGTTTTTCTCCACATTGTCTTCTTAACTTCTTTAGCGCATTCCAACTGATCAAGATAGATTTTGGATGGTGGTTTGAAAGTTTCATAAAGACTGTTTTTGTTAGCCTCAAAATAATGAGTCGAACAATGGAAGTTCGTTCATAACTATATTAGGTCTCAGTCATTAAATATTTATA
>BQNB010082317.1:2251-25527 GCA_026074375.1 Tanacetum coccineum | reverse complement strand
TGTATAAGTGTTGGATAACTTTGAGGGGGTGAGCAAAGGTGGTGAATTTTTAAGGTTACATGCATGCATGAAGTGATAAAAATGCAAAACGTACGCGTTTACGTAAAAACATGAAATGCAAATGTACACGACTTATGTAACATTTTTATGACGCATAACATACGTGTTATGGGTAGACTATACTTAGTCTAAATTTGGTGTGCGTCCAAAGACGTTTTCTAGTGTACGCGGGACAACTTCCCGGTTTTAGGTCAGATTAATTACGTAAAATATGTGAAGTAAAAATAATGCAAGTTAATAGTAAAATATTAACCTGGAAAATTGCCGATTATCACATTATGTTAGTGTACGATGACGGTTTATGGAGATTCACCACCTTCTATGATACTTTTTGATGGTTTTTGCGCTTACATGTGTTGCTTATATTAAAAGGGAGGAAGGATACATAGTATGTATAATATATATTTAAGGAATTTGCTAAGCAACCCAAGGGGTTATGCTTAAGTTATTAGGTTATAAAATACTAATTTGTACCTTGAAAATGCACCCCTACCCTTACAAATAACAATCCCTAACCACTCTAAGATCAGTGCTAACAGCTCGTTGATTTGGCCAACTGAAGAGCGTCACTTAAGTGACACCGATCGTAACACCCCAAATTTTTAAGTATTGATTTTATTGTATTTTAAAGCTTCCCATTTAACTTTCATTACAGTTATAAGCTACATGTAGTTAAATGGACCTCCCATGAAATACGTTTGAAAGCAAATAAGACTCTCCTTGCAATAGGATCTCTACCAGGGACTAGTTTTGCCAAATAGTGAAACTTAAATTAAAACTAATATAACATTTATAATATTTTTTCAATGCCTGGAAACTCCATAAGCTTCCTTCCCTCCTCCTACCTCACACCGTACACATCAAAATTAGGGTTTTGATTATATCTTGGTTTTAAGAAAGATTAAGCTAATGAAATGGTGTATTGAAGCTTAGGGACACAAATTATAGCTTCATTATAATCTAATTTGAGGTAAAAATCATAGTTTTATTTTATAGTTCATTTTTAAGGATTACCCATTATTGGGTTATACCTAAAGATTTTATCTTGATATCATAAGTGGGGTTTTGTAGAATTTTATGTCACCCCGCTAGAAGCGGAAACACAGGATGCGACATAATGATTTACATCGCACAAGATATAAGATTACACCAAAATTTAATACCAAAAATCTTGTTTACTAAGTTACTATTGAATAATCATCTTAACTAAGAAATACACATGTGTCTTTGGATAAAATATCATGGTCATTGTACAATCTCTGTACTCATTGACCTCAATCTAAAATACGATCACATTGAAAATGATCGCAAAAGAGTCAATCTCTAGTTGGTGAGCTCGTAGGTATTAGGAAAAACCTAGTTGATGTGCCAAAATATAAGAGTGGACAGTTGTGCAATATGAAAGCAGAACTGTTAGCCTTAATTATATTAAGTCAAACAAGAATGTTATCGGTCTTAGAAGTCACATACTAGGTTCTTTGTATTGTATAGGCTTTAGTCAGTTCAACGGGCTTGGATTGTAATCTAAGATTGTCGTGTATCTGGCCTGCAAAGCCCAAGTTTTCGCCAAGCCCGGCCTATTTTAGAAAGCCCTAAGTCTTGGTATAAATATCCCTCTCATCACACTGGTGAATGGGTGTTGAGTTACTTTTTCAAAACTTGTAACTTCCCACTCTCTCTCTAATCTAACTTTTTTCCTTGTTTCTCTCTCTAAGATTTTTCTCTTTTTCTAGCATCTTGGTATATTTATTGTTGTGTATGGTTAAACTAGTGGGATAACATGTGGGTACCAGAGCTAAAGGGGTCGCGCGTAGTGATGAATTTCGATGGGTTATGGGTTTATTTTTTGTTGGTTCAAAATAAGTAAAAAGCACGAAAAAATAATCAACTTTGATCTTTGTTTCGTGGTTTTTAATGTGATGTTAAAGATTGTCTTTTGGCCATTAGATCACTTCCTTGCATCATTACTAAGTGGTTTTAACATCATTTAGTAGCTTACAAGAAAGTTTGAAGATTTTTTCTTGGCTGCGTTTTGACTATCTGAAGAAGTGTTTGTCGTTGCGTTTTGACAAAAGTCGTTGCGTTTTGAGGCATTGCGTTTTGAGTCACTGCGTTTTGAGTCACTGCGTTTTGAGTCACTGCGTTTTGACCATTGCGTTTTGGTCACTGCGTTTTAAGGCATTGCGTTTTGAGTCACTGCGTTTTGAGTCACTGCGTTTTGAGGCATTGCGTTTTGAGTCATTGCGTTTTGAGTGACTGCGTTTTGACCATTGCGTTTTGTCTCCACAGGTTGCGTTTTGAAGACCATCACTGCGTTTTGACTAAGAGAAACTCTGCCCAATTAATTTATTCATTGCGTTTTGACAACATTCGTTGCGTTTTGACCAAGTTTCATTGCGTTTTGTCTAGAAATCTTGTGTGAAGAAAAGGGTTTCAGTAAAACTGTCATAACTTTTGATCCGTAAGTCCGTTTCAGGCCCGTGACCTCTCAAATCGAAGAGAAAAACATGACGGATCACGTTGTAACCATCCTTTAGCTGGTTACGAATTTCTCGAGGCCCAAAAAGCTCGTTTACTATGATTTATTGACATTTTTCAGTTTTTTGGAATTTGTGTTGGACTTTAATTCGGACTAAAAGGATAATTACTCAACACAACAAACACAACCAATCAAACCAACAATCAACTTAATCATACTTGAAATATCAATTAATTTTTCATTCACAGGGTTTCCTCTTGATTTTGTAAAGTCCCGCACGAAAAGATAACACTCTTTTCTCGGTTTTAATCAAAGATTTGTAAAATCCCGTGAACGTTAATTCATTTGAAACCACAATCAATCACTTCATAACACTTAAGATCCGATATCCATTTACCACAACTTCATCAAAATGTCAAATTCAAATACCAATTTGCAAACTCAATCATCAAATGCTCTTCATAATGCTATCATGGAAGCGGGTAGCAAAGATCGTCCACCAATGTTAGCACCGGGTAATTACGTTCAGTGGAAATCCAGAATCAAGAGATACATTGACACCAAACCTAACAGTGAACTCATCCACTATTGTCTCCAAAATCCACCATACACGTATCAATGGGCTGAGAAGACAGTTCCAGTTGCTGAAGGTAGTTCTGAAACAACTACAGAGAGGTATATGGAGAACTATAAGAATGTTTCACAAGACATACGAGATCAACTGAATGCTGAAGCTGAAGCCGTTCAGATCATTCTCACAGGGATAGATAACGATATCTACTCCACAGTTGATGCTTGTCCGAATGCATGTGAAATGTGGAAAGCCATTGAAAGGTTGAAACAAGGTGAATCAATCAATGTTCAAGATCTTGAAACCAATTTATATTGGGAGTTTAGAAAATTCACATCACGGGATGGTGAATCACTTGAATCGTATTACTCACGGTTTTACAAGATGATGAATGAGCTTGTCAGAAATCAGTGTCATGTTACAAATCATCAAGTGAATGTCCAGTTCTTACTTCAACTACAACCAGAATGGCAAAGGTTTGTGACACTTGTTAAGCAGAGTCAAGAGCTGAAGACTGTCTCCTATCACAAACTTTATGACATCCTGAAGCAACACCAGAATGAAGTCAATGAGATAAGAGTTGAAAGACTAGCACGTACTGCTAATCCACTTGCACTTGTTGCTCAACAACAACCAGTTTACCATCATCAAAACCATCCTACTCAAAACACTCAATATTCCTCCACCAGATCACAACAATCTACCAGAAACAGAGGAAAAGCAATTGTTACCTCTTCTGCTCCTACTTATGATCCAGAACCTGCTACGGTTACTGAAGATGAGGAAATGTCAAAGGAAAAGGAGATTGACAAACTCATGGCTTTAATTTCTCTCTCATTTAAGAAAATCTACAAACCTACCAACAACAACCTTTGAACTTCATCAAACACTAGTAGAGCTAATCAAGATAATTCTCCAAGAATCAACAGAAGCACTGGGTATGATAATCAAAGGGCAGTCAATGTTGCTAGGGCTAGGGAAATGTAGGTACTCTGATTGTGCAGAAGTCTAGGATTCAGTGTTATAACTGCAAGGAATATGGGCATGTATCAAGGGAATGTCAGAAACTGAAACGAGTAAAGGATGCAGCTTATCACAAGGAAAAGATGTTATTGTGTAAACAAGAGGAAGCTGGGGTTCAGTTGAATGCAGAACAAGCTGATTGGAAAGATGATACTGATGATGAGTCTGACGATCAGGAATTGGAAGCACATTATATGTACATGGCACAGATTCAAGAGGTTACTCCAGATCCAGTTGACAATTCTAGACCAATCTTTGATGATGAGCCAATGCATAAGGTACAAAACAATAATGACAACTATAATGTGTTTGCCATGGAAAATGAACATCCTGAGCAACCTGAATCTAGTAATCACATATATCTGGCGGAACAAGGTGACACCAAAATCACTATTGATTCATTGGATATATGTTATGATAGAGATCAGGATGACCAGGATGATACTGATGATCTTGATCAAGAACGTGATTTGCTTGCTTCTTTAATTCAGAAACTAAAATGTGAAATTGATGAAAAAAAGGAATAATATACTTTTAAAAAGTGCTAAATTATATTTAATGGGACAAAATGAAGCTATATTTCATAAAAAAAACTCTGTTTATCACATCATATACTTACTCAAAATCCTCGACAACAACCATTCTCCTTATATTTCGGCCAGCAGCAGATTGGATAGGAACTATATCCCCAATAGCCACAACTGATCCAATGATATATGTTTTGTTGTTTTATAAAGTTTATATCAAAAATAAGGGAAATTTAAATAGGAATATAAATTACAGGATCATATAAACACAAGATTTATAAAATAAACGGCGTACCAACAGCTTCATGCTCATGATATTGTCGGGTGCCATCCAATAGTCGGTTGAAAGGTTCCAGTATGAAGCCATTGACATTATTGTCAAAAGAGTCAATCCTTGTAACCACCGTACCCTTGTAAAAACTGATCTTATACTTATGTGGCAACATAGGTAACTTGCCACTGTTTTCAGCAATGGCGAAGTTGGAGATAGCATAATACTAGCCTTCCCTGGCACACGGTTTCAAAGCGAAACATCCACTCCTTTCTGATATATACTTGGATTCTACTATTCTGTTAAATAAATTTGAAAAAAGATATAAATTTTAATTCTGCTATATATGTCAAGATATCATTTTTTATGTTGACAACACGATAAATACCTGAGAATCATGTAAGACCATATCTATGCTGTATGGATTATGAGCTTGATTTATCCTATGGGAGTGCCAAAGTGAAATGCAACGCTCATGAACTGTGATGTTGTCCAGCATTGGATCAACATCTTTGATCATGGTAATGTTGCTTGCATCAACAACTCCTAAAATTTATGAAAGACACACAAAATTATATATATCAGTAATATAATAAACAACTTATTTTTGTATAATCATGATTAAATTGTGTCACTTTAAAAAAAAACATAAATCATTTTCACCATTATATACTCACCAGATTCATATAATTGTTATTTACCATTACATATCACCATTGTATATCATTGATAAAATAAAATGCATATACTTAATCACAATTATAGATCATCTAATATTCATTAAAATAATAAGCAGTACATATCTTTCATAAAATTAACAGCTTCATCACCAGTATACACCATCTAAGGAACAATATATAAGAAAAGTATAAGAACACAATTGTTAAATAAAAAAAGTATATTTTTCTTAAAAAACATAAATGTATAACATTGACAAAGAAACAAATTGTTAAGGACACCAACCTTTGTCCTTCCTGTAACTACTGCTTTCAAAACTGCTGCTTGCAACTGTTGGGGTCTTTTGGTATCCAAATTTCAAATTGTTCTTGTTTGGAAACCTGTTCATTTTGCCTGTAAGGTTTTGCTTTGTGTATCGATAAGTGATTACTGCTATTCAACCACTACGTATTTATAGTGTAAGATTAGGTTTTTTGATACATATTCTGAAAAGAATGTTACATTTTGTTTGAATTTTGAAAAATCTATGATTTCAACGTTTAATTAAGTAAATGATTTTGAATTGAAAGGTAATAGCTATAATTTTGGAAGCGATTTTATATGACTATACCGATTTCAAATTGTGGTTTAATTGGGAAGGATTTTAGGGAGATTAATTAGGAATTGATGCAAAGGAAGATTTCTTTAGGTTTATTTATAGGGAGGAATTTAAGTTCGATATCCGTTTTGATAAACAGGTTATTTGCAATCGTTGACCACATATCCATTTATTATATTGACTTAATATTTTTTTAAAGCATCACTAATTTGTGTTTACCAAATCTGCCACAAACATTGGCATAGTCATGTGGTTGAGGCCTTTGTTTTCTAAACAAACAATCCGGGTTTGAATCCTCCCAGTGACATAATTTTTAAAATAAATCCGGATTCATGCCATGTAGATGTCTTAGTTGGCGTTGATGTGGCATATAATACACCAAAAATGGTGACATGACATTAGTGACATGGAAGTTTTTTATGACATGTCTTTAAGACGTGTCCGGTAAACCTCGAATATAATAAGTAAAGATATTTGTAGAAAAGACATTTGAAACCCCATTTCTCCTAAATGGTTATATAAGTTCTGTAATCATTTGCTATTGCGTATTTTTTTTTGAATTTATTTATGAATTTAGCTATCGAATTAATTGTTTATGTATAGTTTCAAATTTTTGGAGCCGATAGCAAGCTTGGATGATTAAAACTCGTCAAGCTATCAAGCCAAACTCAAGCCATTATAATTTTTGAACCAAGCTCAAGCCCTGTCAAGCTCGAGCTCGAGTTGATTCGATTACGCCCCTAGTTTGTGCATAACACATTAGCAAAGTTTCGCATATGGTAGATTTGATAGCTTGTAATAGATTTGAGAACTCGAAGAGATGTAACTGTAAGGTGTGCTATCCGATATCTATTTGGTACTCAAATAACTAAATAATGTTGTTGGTATATCATGTATTCATAGGTAAGGTTAATAAAGAAGAGCACTATCTTAATAAAAAAACTTATACATCTATTCTACAAATAACCACCACCAAATGGTCATAAGAGTTAAGGTTAAATACTCAAAGTATACATTTGGGGTAGCAAGAGAAAAGAGTTGAAACAATCATGATGATGACTTAGTTAGACTCGCATTCTGTAGGTAACCTAAACAAAAAGATCTAATTTGTTCTTTTTTCTTTATTCACGCCTTTTATTAGGGTTGTAAACGAACCGAACATGCAATGAAAATTTCATGAACCGTCCGGTAAAATGTTCGTTTTTGATCGTTTAATTATTAATTGAACGAACATGTCAATTTTTTGTGTTCATTTAGTACAATGAATGGACATGAACGTAAGCTTTATTCGTTGATTTATGTTTGCGAACGTCCGATTATACATCTGTTAACGTTCATATATGTCATTTATGTATCTTTCATGTTCACATATTATATATATATTTTTTATATTCCTTTAGCTAAATACACATAATTAGAAAAATGGAAACACGAAAGGAAATATTATATACATGTCGAATATTTTGTGCTTGTTCTTATACGTTCATTTATCTTTGTTTGTTTATGTCAGTTTAACACCTTAATGAATGAACATAAACGAACATGAACAACCTCAAATTCTTAAAGTAGTTGTTTTTTTAATAAATATCTTTGGTAACAGATGTAGATGTGATTATAAATATGTAAAATGACGTATACATATTTAAATAAAAAATGTCATATGTGTAAAATGACCGGGTGTTATTTACATACAAGACAACATCAATATTCATTTGTGACCAAATAACTACGATATATGCATCTACTGATGCATCCATAACAAGATAACACATAAACACAAACTAATTGTTCACAGTTTACCCTCGTTTGCCATAACTTCTTAAACAAGCATCGGGTCGGAGAATTAACCTTCTTAAAAATTATGCACAATTCACCGCTTCTTTGCCAAACGACAACTAACAAATAAAATGCTAACCGCTTTTTTGCCAAACGACCACTAAAAATTAAAATGATCATTTCTCACCGCCTCAAAAAACTACACACCACTCCACGCCAAAAATACCCTAAAAAAATACATTATCACCACTACACTTTTTTCCTATTTTTAACACACACTTGAATCACATATATTTAAAATAATCATTTCCAAAAATAGTCTTCTACGAGCAAAAAATTCCACAAATAGTAAAAAAATAATTTGTTTTTCATTTTAAATCTTGTACGACCACTAAGCTGTGCGACTCGATTTTTTTTACAAGTGTCTCGAGAATAGGTAAATGTCTTTTGTACGACTGAAGAGAGATTTTGTGCGACCATGGATTTTTTGTCTTTTTCGAAAAATGAAAAATGATCGCACAAAAACACCAAGGTCGCACAAAATGTCACTTCACTCACAAAAAACCCCATCCACCTACGCAACTGAACACTTGTCAAAAAAGCATAGTCTAGCGGTCACACAAGACTATTAAAAACATATTTTTATGTCTTATTTGGTAGAGATTGACCCAAAAACTAACTTATTTTTGGAATTGCTTTTATTTAAAATTCGCTTTTACCACACACACTTCAAATTTCACCATTGAATTTCAAGACCCATCACACATCTCACCACCTCTTTATGGAATCTCGCAACTATCTAACTACCACCATAGATCCGACCACTCTACACCACACACCCGCCCATCCACCACAGATTTGACAATGATCACCACACATCTAGCTCTCCGTCAAACCTCACCATAGATGTGGGTTTCGGGTTCGTGATTATCGTTTAAGGTTTAAGTTCATGGCGATTCAGCGACCATTTGTTTGTCACACCCCTAAAATATATAGCATCGGAACGATAATCGGGGGCGATGACTTTATAATACACAAAGCACAAGATACAATAGCACGACCACTAAATGGACGTTTTAGAAAAGTATCTCGTTGAATTGATTTAAAAGAAATAAAGTTTTACATAGATTAATAAAAATTCAAAGTCATAACGGAAGCAAAAGATATGTTTCTTTTAACAACAATGAGTATTAAGATAAAAATTTTTTGACGAAGAGCTAGATGTGTGGTGATCGTTGTCAAATATGTGGTGGATGGGCGGGTGTGTGGTGTAGAGTGGTCGGATCTATGGTGGTAGTTGGATAGTTGCGAGATTCTATAAAGAGGTGGTGAGATGTGTGATGGGTCTTGAAATTCAAAGGTGAAATTTGAAGTGTGTGTGGTAAAAGCGGATTTTAAATAAAAGCAATTCCAAAAATAAGTTAGTTTTTGGGTCAATATCTACCCAATAAGGCATAAAAAAAATTCAATAGTCTTGTGTGACCGCTAGACTATGCGACTCTACCACTTTTGTGACAAGTGTTCAGTGCGTAGGTGGATGGGTTTTTTTGTGAGTGAAGTGACATTTTGTGCGACCTTGGTGTTTTTGTGCGATCATTTTGCCTTTTTTGAAAAATACAAAAAAACCATGGTCGCACAAAATCTCTCTTCAGTCGCACAAAAGACATTTACCTATTCTCGAGACACTTGTAAAAAATCGAGTTGCACAGCTTAGTGGTCGTACAAGATTGAAAATGAAAAACAAATTATTTTTTTACTATTTGTGGAATTTTTTGCTCGTGGAAGACTATTTTTGGAAATGATTATTTTAAATATATGTGATTCAAGTGTGTGTGTTAAAAATAGGAAAAAAGTATAGTGGTGATGATGTATTTTTTAGGGTATTTTTGGCGTGGAGTGGTGTGTAGTTTTTTGGGGCGGTGAGAAATGATCATTTTAATTTTTAGTGGTCGTTTGGCAAAAAAGTAGTTAGCATTTTATTTGTTAGTTGTCGTTTGGCAAAGAAGCGGTGAATTGTGCATATTTTTTAAGAAGGCTAATTCTCTGACCCGATGCTTGTTTAAGAAGTTATGGCAAACGAGGGTAAACTGTAAAAAATTAGTTTGTGTTTATGTGTTATCTTGTTATGGATGCATCAGTAGATGCATATATCGTAGTTATTTGGCCACGAATGAAGGTTGTATAACCATGTTGTTGTCTTGTATGTAAATAACACTCGGTCATTTTACACATATGACATTTTTTATTTAAATATGTATACGTCATTTTACATATTTATAATCACATCTACATCTGTTACCAAAGATATTTATTAAAAAAACAACTACTTTAAGAATTTGAGGTTGTTCATGTTCGTTTATGTTCATTCATTAAGGTGTTTAAACTCGGCATAAAACAAACAAAGATAAATGAACGTATAAGAACAAGCACAAAATATTTGACATGTTATATAATATTTCCTTTCGTGTTTCCATTTTTCTAATTATGTGTATTTAGCTAAAGGAATATAAAAAATATATATATAATATGTGAACATGAAAGATACATAAATGACATATGAAATATATTAGTACTATAAACGACTGTTATGTTAATATCCAAACTAATGTAAACGTTATGAGCTACTTGTATATTTCGTTATCTGTTGTTGAATATAACAAAAAATCAAAGGAAAAAAAAACAGATACACTTCAGGTCATATCACCTGTATAACAACCTTAATATAATATAATCATCTATCTTTTACTTACTAAAACATAAAAATATAATGTATCTTTGTTGCAAAATATTAGTAGCTTATTTCATTAGATCTACATCAACTTATCACAAAAATAACTTGCAAGATTAAAAAGAACAAAAGAAATGATAACATGAATACCTATACTCAGATCTGGTCATCAGCTATAGAGATGGTTGACACAGGAAATAACGGCTGTGTGTTAGCTAGAAGTATAAGTTTTTTTTATTAAGATAGTGCTCTTGTTTATTAACCTTACTTATGAATACATGATATACCAACAACATTATTTATTAGTTATTTGAGTACCAAATAGATATCAGATAGCACAACTTACAGTTACATCTCTTCGAGTTCTCAAATCTATTACAAGCTATCAAATCTACCATATGCGAAACTTTGCTAATGTGTTATGCACAAACTAGGGGCGTAATCGAATCAACTCGAGCTCGAGCTTGACAGGGCTTGAGCTTGGTTCGAAAATTATAATGGCTTGAGTTTGGCTTGATAGCTTGACGAGTTTTAATCATCCAAGCTTGAGCTCGGCTCCAAAAACTTGAAACTATACATAAACAATTAATTCGATAGCTAAATTCATAAATAAATTCAAAAAAAATACGCAATGAGCAAAAGAGTACAGAACTTATATAAAACATTTAGGAGAAATGGGGTTTAAATTGTCTTTCTACAAATATCTTTACTTATATATTAGACGGTTTACGACACGTCATTAAAGACATGTCATCAAGCTTCCATGTCACTAATGTCATGTCACCATTTTTGGTGTATTATATGCCACATCAACGCCAACTAAGACATCTACATGGCATGAATCCGGATTTATTTTAAAAATTATGTCACTGGGAGGATTCAAACCCGGATTGTTTGTTTAGAAAACAAAGGCCTCAACCACATGAATATGCTAATGTTTGTGGCAGATCTGGTAAACACAAATTAGTGATGCTTTAAAAAAATATTAAGTCACTATAATAAATGGATATGTGGTCAACGATTGCAAATAACATGTTTATCAAAACTGAATCAAACTTTAATTCCTCCCCAAAATAAACCCTAAAAATCTTCCCTTGCATCAATCCCTAATTAATCTCCTTAAAATCCTTCCCAATTAAACCACAATTTGAAATCGGTATAGTCATATAAAATCGCTTCCAAAATTATAGCTATTACCTTTCAATTCAAAATCATTTACTTAATTAATCGTTGAAATCATAGATTTTTCAAAATTCAAACAATTGATAACATTCTTATCACGAATATGTTTCAAAACCCTAATCTTACACTATAAATACGTAGTGGTTGAATAGCAGTAATCACATTCATCGATACACAAAGCAAAATCTTACAGGCAAAATGAACAGGTTTCCAAACAAGAACAATTTGAAATTTGGATACCAAAATACCCCAATAGTTGCAAGCAGCAGTTTTGAAAGCAGTAGTTACAGGAAGGACAAAGGTTGGTGTCCTTAACAATTTGTTTCTTTGTCAATGTTATACATTTATGTTTTTTAAGAAAATTATACTTTTTTTATTTAACAATTGTGTTCTTATACTTTTCTTATATATTGTTCCTTATATGGTGTATAATGGTGATGAAGTTGTTAATTTTATGAAAGATATGTACTGCTTATTATTTTAATGAATATTAAATGATCTATAATTGTGATTAAGTATATGCATTTTATTTTATCAATGATATACAATGGTGATATGTAATGGTAAATAACATTTATATGAATCTGGTGAGTATATAATGGTGAAAATGATTTATGTTTTTTTTAAAGTGGCACAATTTAATCATGATTATACAAAAATAAGCTGTTTATTATATTACTGATATATATAATTTTGTGTGTCTTTCATAAATTTTAGGAGTTGTTGATGCAATCAACATTACCATGATCAAAGATGTTGATCTAATGCTGGACAACATCACAGTTCATGAGCGCTGCATTTCACTTTGGCACTCCCATAGGATGAATCAGGCTCATAACCCATACAACATAGATATGGTCTTACAGGATTCTCAGGTATTTATCGTGTTGTCAACATAAAAAATGATATCTTGACTTATATAGCAGAATTAAAATTTATATCTTTTTTCAAATTTATTTAACAGAATAGTAGAATCCAAGTATATATCAGAAAGGAGTGGATGTTTCGCTTTGAACAGTTGTTCCAGGAAGGCTAGTGTTATGCTATCTCTAACTTCGCCATTGCTAAAAACAGTGGCAAGTTACCTATGTTGCCACATAAGTATAAGATCAGTTTTTACAAGGGTACGGTGGTTACAAGGATTGACTCTTTTGACAATAATGTCAATGGCTTCATACTGGAACCTTTCAACCGACTATTGGATGGCACCCGACAATATCATGAGCATGAAGCTGTTGGTACGCCGTTTATTTTATAAATCTGGTGTTTATATGATCCTGTAATTTATATTCCTATTTAAATTTCCCTTATTTTTGATATAAACTTTATAAAACAACGAAACAGATATCATTGGATCAGTTGTGGCTATTGGGGATATAGTTCCTGTCCAATCTGCTGTTGGCCGAAATATAAGGAGAATGGTTGTTGTCGAGGATTTTGAGTAAGTATATGATATGATAAACAGAGTTTTTTTTATGAAATATAGCTTCCTTTTGTCCTATTAAATATAATTTAGCACTTTTTAAAAGTATATTATTCCTTTTTTTTAGATCCAACCAGCTTGATTGTACTTTCTGGGATCAGTGGGCGAATATGTGGGATGAATATGCCATAAAGCGTGATGAGCTTGGTCATGTTGTATTCATCCTTCAGCTGGCAAGGTGAAGTATTGGGATGGTATGTATTTACATTTAAATCTATATTATAAAAAAGTCTTTAAAATAATATCTTTTGCATCCGTGTTAACTGTATACTATGCAGGGACTTCGTCGATTCATAATGCACTTTTTGGGACCAAGATGTTTATTAATCACGATTTGCCAGAGATACTATCGTTTCGGCAGTGGTTTGCTTTTTTATATTTAATCTATTTTTGTTTCATTTTATTTTATTTATTTATTTATTTTGATTTTTTTATAAATTTCTATATCAGATTAAAAGAACTACCTGAATATGACGAGAGTCAGTTCAAGATATCTTTGTTCACCCCTCAAAAGCCGGTGGTCACTATTGCTGAATTTTTTCATGGAGCGGTGAAGAAGATGGTATCTAGCATCTGTGAATGTAATCAGGTTATAATCTCATCTTAGTTTCTACATATTTACTTTATATATCATCACTATGTACACTGATCCAATGATATTTTCTTATGATTTCAGAAATCGCATTGCATTGTCTACGCCAGGATTCACAGGATACACAAAGAAAACAGATGGGCATACACGGCCTGTAAAGAGTGTAACAAGAAAGTCAATGTGGTTGAAAGTAAAGCTATGTCATCTGCTAGAAAAAGTAAAGTTACATTCTACTGTGAAGACCATGGTGCTGTTCAGGTGGCATCTAGGTAACAATTATTATTCCCTTTTTGCATGTATTTGTTCTTTATCAGTTTTCTGTTCATGTCGCATGATATAAATTACATAAACATACTTTATATCAGGTACAAAGTGAGCATGCGGATCATTGATCAATCTGGTTCTGCTCCCATCGTGTTTTTTAATATGATGATCAACAAGTTATCAGGGTATACTACATGGGAACTTATGGAGAAACACGGCATGGATGTCGATGAGTACTGACCTGGAGAATTGTTAGATTTGGTTGGAAAGAGGTTCCTCTTTAAACTGTACTATTAGGACTATAACGTTAACAACAACAACCACACCTATAGGTGTGATGCAGTTAATGATGAACCAGAATTTGTTAAACATTTCAAGGAAGGTTTATTGGATGAGGAGGTATACTGTTATTTTCACCATGAGTAATTAGTTTTTAGCAAAAACCTCTTAAAATATACTAACGTATCTTTAACAATATTTAGGATGATGATGAGGGGTTTACAACACCCGCAAGCCAGATAAAAGTCACCAACTTGGGTGATCACAGCCTCAATCGTGTACTGGATATGTAGACACCAACCAGTGGGAATGAGGCATCAGGATCAGGTAAAAGTTCTGGTAGCAAGCGAGTGTTTATCGACTTGGATGACATCGATATCGAGGACGATAAAGAAGGTAGAGCCAACAAGACACCTAAGCTGTTAACCGTAAAGGTTGAAAAAGAAGATCTATGAATGTTTTATCTTCTTTTATAAATTTTTGCAAGTTTATCTTGCCATGAACAATTTATTTTGTTGTTTGTTTGGAATTGTGGGTTTGTTTACCCTAATGAGGCTTATGTTTTTAAGCCATGGTTATTTTTTTAAGTTTGGCTATTGTTTGGTATAGACAATCTATCCATTTGAGTGTTTTCAAATGGCATGATTTTTATTAATGGTTAAAAGTTTACTTTTGGTGAAATGATTGTTGTGCACCTTTTTTTTTTTTTTTTTACATTAAATTTGATTCTACTGCTTTTTTGTATATGCATCATCTTGTATAAACAGCTCTTTTTATCTACATTGTTTTTATTAAAAACTATTTACTTTTTTACCTACATTGTATTTACCTACATTTTTTATAAACAACTCTTTTTGTAACAAACAAAATATTTTTTTAACCAATCACATTTTATATAAAGGTCGTAATTTTGTAAAAAAAGTTTGAAACATGACATTTATGGTTAAGATCATGCCGTTTTTTATATACATCATCATTTTTTATAAACAACTCTTTTTTACCTGCATTGTTTTTATTAAAAACTATTTACCTTTTTGCCTACTATGTTTTTACCTACATTTTTTATATACAACTCTTTTTGTAACAAACACAATATTTTTTTAACCAATCACATTTTATATAAAGGTCAGAATTTTGTAGAAAGAGTTTTTGAAACATGACATTTATGGTTAAGATCGTGTACTTTTTTTGAAACAATATGTATTATATTCTACAAATTAAAGACTAATTGTAATTTATTACATTAATATCACCATTTCAACTTTACAATTTATAAAACATTGCCAAACTTTATCGAAATCCACTACTTTATGAAGTAAAAAAGTCTTAGATTCCAATATACAAAACATTTTGATATTTTAAAATGCGTCCTAACTAACAAGGCAAAAAGTTTACAATAAAGTATAAATGGGTCATACAATAACGATTCATGATTAATATGTTAAACCATTCATTACATAATCACATATACAAGTTCCTAAATTATTAGAAATTGAACCAGGATGGTTTACATCCATCCATGACCATAGGCCATACATATGAAGTTAATATATAAACTTTAATCTGAAACTATTGTTCTCAATTTACTTACTTACCAAATATGCACACCAAAAGACATACTATAACTGACAAAAAAAAGACTATAACTTGAACTTATCCTACCAATCAAACATACCAAACATCCTGAACACCCTAGATAATTTAACACAAATGGAAAATAGGGTAACGCCTATCTGCTTCATTTTTGGCGTCAAGGTCTTTAACCTCATGCATATACCTGAACCTTATTAACTTATGGTAACCAAAACCATTTGCTCTTGCCAACAATCTCCACCTTCCAACGACATTAACATGATTGGTCCTTTCTGGAGCTTCATTGTGGACGGTTCCATTTCAACCTCATCTCTGCTCATATCCGTTATGCCTCAAGCGCTCTCCATGGTGTACATGGTGCTAGGGTGGTATCCATGAATTGATGTATTGCCTGACATTGTGTTTAAGTATAAGTATGGTCACCAAATTGCTATCAAAAGTTACTAAGATGAAAGGAATTGAAATTACTTAGAAGTTGTTCCTTGACTTAAATTTCTAGATATGGCTTATAAAATGTGTGAAAGTCCTCTTCAAAGTAGGCCATATGCCATGCCCACTGGCAACGGTGCTTCATTCTATCATCAACTACAATTTATTATATTGACATGAGATTTTACCCCAAGTCTTATATACATCTTATAAGTTAATAAGTAATTTTTAGAGTAAAGTAAAGTTAACAAATAAGCTTACATATTTCGGCGTATGACAATTGGCGCTTAACAGTCCTCAAATTTATGGCTCCTCAAAAATTCACAACAGTGGCCGGAGTACCATCTATGTGGAAAGTTGTTAACCACATTTTGTTTGAACGTTTTTTTGTATACACTACGATCATTCCATCTTCCAATCTAAGTTGTTCAACAATTTCAGACCAAGTACCTTCATTGAGCTTATAGCCATGACCATCGTCTTCAGTTCTAAAGGATGCAAGCGTAAATCGAACATCAAAGTTAATATCGTTCCCCTTAATTCGAATCATGTTGTTTGCAGGAAGATCTCTTAGAAATTCTACACCAAGTATCTGCAAATAGTCGTTTACAAAGTATAATTTTAATTACTTTTAAAGGATAACATTTTACAAATATGTACAAACTCAAAAAGTATATTCAACACATACATGCTCAGTGTTTGGCATCGGTCATACACGGCTCATGAACCTCGGACGCCTGTTCCTTATATCTAAATCGTCATATCTAATTACTTCACAGCCGTTACCGTGGTATCTTGTCACATAAAAGTTGTCTGCACCTTCTTCTATAAAATGCAAAAGTGCGACATTTTGATTAAAGTTTTCTTCTATAAAAATTTTCCAGTTATTTCCTTAAAGCATGACCGGCCCTTCGTTTTGTCTAACAATGTTAACTTTTTTCCTATAACGTAGTGGACTTGTCAAGTAGATGTGACTTGATCCATTTTCAGCTTCATTTTCATACACCTTGGGCAGGGACTATATCAATGTTATAAACAAAATATTATCACCGTTTCATTAATTAAGTTTCATATTCTATTATACGGTAATACACTCTTTGTCTTTTTTGTTTTACCACTCGATATTGGCCAGGTGTGGTGATTAATCCATGTTACAAATTTGGTTGGCATTTTGCTGCAAAATGAGTAAATTATTAAAGAACGACGAGGTTATCTGATACATTTCTTGATTCATCCATGTTTGCGTTTTTTTCATTTGTTTATACTTTCTAACTTAATTACACATAACCATTAACTTGGATAACAACATAATCATGAAACCACGACTTTTACAACGATTATACACTAACTATACTTCCATAACTAAATCTGTTAGACAGATATAAGGCTTGTGGCAAAAACCTTGAACATTGTTACTACTAAAATAGGTTTACAAGTCTACTACGCCAAGCGTATACACAACTCCAAATTGTAAAAACCACATATAAATATAGAGATTAAGATTTTTTTTTAAACCGTATAGTTATTTACAAAACGATTGTCCTACAAAATATCTAACTAACATGATCATAAACACTCATGGTTATATTAGTTTTTTCAAACTATACTTTATTGTTTAACAAATTTGGGGTTTTTGATTTTGGCTTTTTAATTAACATGCAATGTAAACAACATAAATGGTAGCATATATTATTAACATAAACGCATTTTGATTGATAATCAATTTACTTTAACCTAATCTTACCAAATACAGTCTAAACAAATATTGAAAATTATAAATGCATAAATCGGTAATATTATGTAATTAACTATACACATTAGGAATGAATAACCAAAAATCAAAACACTAATTATGAAAAAAAAATGAACGGAGTTACCTGTTTGTGTGCTTGACCAAAGAGAGAAATTAATACGGTGGTAGATATGAGAATGAACAGTTTTTTGTGTATAAGATTTTGTATCACTAAATTCTTTTAATTGGTATCAGTCTAAACTTTGAGGAGTAGGGGTAATCATTCCTAAATTCTAATAATGCATAGTGTAATTGTTGAAGGATATTAATTTTCACACACACTTAGAAAACTTAGAGAGAGAAAGCTAGAGAGAGAGTGGATAGGAGAACATACTCAAAAACACACACAAGATTGTGAGAAAATGCATTTAACCAACACCCTCTCCATGTATGGAGATGGTTTATATACTTACATGGATGGGCCGGACCAGGCTTTCTATGGGCTTACCTTGGACTTCTATAAGCCGGCCTGGTTAGATTACTTAGATATTACATTGAATTGACTATATTATAAGGCTCGTGAGATCGATAATGTTCGTCCATTCACTAAAAACTAATTATTCTAAAATCTCCCCCGAAGGGACGATCGGTAAGATCTCATAAATGATAAACACTTTTTGTGCTCTAACAATTCCCCTAAGGGGTGATCATAGAGATCTCTCCTTGTGACCTTGATCATTAATCGTTGAAGCTTCTTGTCTTGATCTTGAGTCCTTTTTGTGTAATAGTTGATCTTTTGTCTTGCATCTTTGTGTAGTGGTCTTTGATCATTATGCTTGAGCTTGTTCCTTCATGCTTGATGTTCTTGTGACCTTGAGCCTTTATTACTTGATTTCAAACTTCCTGAGATCATAAATCTTGCATCATCATTTGATTATCTTGTAATTATTTGCCTTCTTGTGATCTTGTGACGTTGAACTAACATGCTCATACTATTTTTGATGTTTAAAAGCGAATGTAACCATCTTTAATGATATTCTTTAACTTTAACACTTCGTCACTTCGAGAAAGATGTTCGGTATCAGAGTGACGGAAACTTCTTTGAAATTATTTGTCTTTAATACTTCATTACCTCAAGAAAGACGTACGGTATCAGAGTAGTGGAAGTCTTGAAACATGTACTTGAGCTTTCATGATGTCTTTATATTTGTTGGTTGGGTATGAGCATGTGGCTATGAATTTGTGAGTCAGTTGGAATCAGGTACCTCCACGTTCCTCTTTATATATTCCTGAAATAAAACAGTTAGCAATAAATCTGGGGGACGAATATGGATTTGTCATTCGCCCGTGTTTGGTTGGAGTAACCTTCGAATTCGTGAGGATCGATCTGTGATCCGGTAGATTCAATTTAAGAAGAATCTCCTTGACAGGATTTCCAACTGTAGTATTGAATCTTTCTAACACATAATCGTACTCAGCATGTTCTCATTATTAGAACGTTTCAAAGCAGACAACACGATAATAGTGAACCAGCGAGTTACTATCTCACCGATTGAAAATAAAAAATTGATTTGAAAATCAATAGACGTGTCACTTGCTAAAGTGGTTTTATGACACATCGAGAGTGTTAATCATTTCAAAAGTTTATCATCAATCGTCAATTCATATACTGGAACAAGTTTTATTCATTAAGAATCGCACCATCGTTTCTTTCCAGTTGTAACAAGCTTGATTCGTATAGAATCGCACAAGTCGCCTACCATGGAGCTTGTTTGATGTTGGCTCAAGCAGGATTTCCATCAATCATTGTGAATACGTAAGTATCACTCTGATGTTCTGGAAAAATCACAAGGATATTGTGTAGGACTCGTTTATATTATTATATGGTTATTCACATGTGTGACTTAGCAAGCATAATTTTGACAAGTGTCCTAATGAGATTTATAGATCGATCCTCTTTGGTTTTAGACTCAATAGAGCACTTTCATTTTAGTAATTTGAGGTTTGAGTAGACTGACACTTTTCAAATACCAATAACTAGGGGTGAGATAGTTGGTTAGAAATGCGTGTAATTTCGTGAGAAATGAAACAAAAAATCTTTTGATAGATTTCTGAGTGGCTAGGGAGGGTTGTGCATTGCATCACTGGGTCCATGATGTTAGTCTTCAATGTCATTCAATAATCTTGGGGGATTCTTGATAGCAGATGTACCTGACCCAGTTTCTGCCTAAAGTGTAGGAGGGCTTCTTTCTTTTCACCCTTTATCTTAACTTTTCTTTTAATTCTTTAACCCCTTCAGCGCTTACTGAGACTTCATAACTAGTACCTTGTTGGGTTTGTTCCAGTACTAGCTCAAATCTCTGTCGGTTTTTTCCATAATTCTTCACTTTTAATCCTTTTTTTCATACTAAGGACTACTACATATTAGTGGAATATCCTGGGTAGATCCCTCTAGTTCTGGCTGGATCATGGGAATGAATACCTAAACTTAACCACCTTATAACTCCAATACAGTAATATAAATGGTCGGTCTTTTGGTACTTCCACATTTTAGCCAATCACGTAACCATTTTCTTCCCCTTCATATGTGCATCGATTAATCGAAAGAGTTTAGCATATATATGGGTTAGCGTATACTTGAGATCTTAAAAATCACATTCTTAGCCATATATTTTAATCACATTTTATTCCCTTATCAAAATATTAACTCTCTTGATATTTTGGATTCACAATTGATTCGAATATAACCAGTTTCAGGGGGAAAAAATGTCCAATTATTAACAAGCCGCATTAGGAACATTTTTAATGCTCCCCCTCAAATTATGAGGGTATTATATGGTGTTTGAGTATGTTAATTTAAAAAAATTTGAATTTACTAAGAAATTCTTAAAAATTCATACTCAAACACCTATATTTGCCCTACATTTTTAAGTCTACACAACACATTTATAAAAATTCTCAAGATTATTATGTATGAGGTTTGACCTGAATGATGGAACATCATATTTAGAATTCATATGGTTCTTTGATTGCAGCGTTAGGATCTTCCCTGTAGTCTCTCATAAGAAGTTGTCTTAGCTTCCCCCTAAATCAGCAATCCTTTCTTGAGTAGATTCAAACCTTTCTTGGATGCCGCATCAAGCAGTCTTAATGTATAAAGCCCAGATATCCGAAGCACACAATTAACCCTTTCCAGAATTTGATACCGCAACACCCAAGTCAATTAAGTCCTGGATGTCCGTATTTCTCCTTATACGATAGTGATGATATAAATTGTAACACCAAAGTCAATTAAGTCCCGGATGTCACAATAATTCCCTCTTAAGTAGTCAAAATGAAAACACCTAAGTCAACTAAGTCCCAAATGTACTCATTTCTTTTTGTAGAATACTGACTATCTTAAGGAATCATCATACTTATCAAACTTATGTGTACCTCTTTTATTAAATATTTCTACTCCTTTTAAAATTAAGCTTAGAGATTAACCATTTGAGGAAGCATTTATTGAATCAGTAACCAATCTTCTCACGCTTAGAATAAATCTTCTTACAACACTTCCCCCTAGTATCTTAAATGATGCATACTTGAAATTAACAAGATATCTCTACCCCATTGTAGTTGAAATAGTGCACGTGAAAGTAACAAGATAAACACTGAATTTCTCTATGGTTATGACATATGTCTTCCTAGAATGACCTAAAATAGGGTATGAATTCTATTACGTGTACTCATTATCTTTCTTGTATATCTATTCCTTCCCCCTTGCTAGTTTTGATACCTCAGAATCAGCAAAACCTAGTACGCATATATACTAGAGATCGTGTTCGAAGAATTGATAAGCTTAAATATATTCCGTGAGAATCAACTAAGTCTTAAATAGAAAATAAGTCCCTAAAGTTTGAAATAAATGACATCTAAAGCTCTTATAGTTAATATAAAAGTAACTCCCTTTAAATAAATATTAGATTTTGTATCACTAAATTCTTTTAATTGGTATCAGTCTAAACTTTGAGGAGTAGGGGTAATCATTCCTAAATTCTAATGAAAACATGGATTCCTAAATTTTAATTGGTATCAGTCTAAACCGTAATGTCATTGTTTGAGTGGTCGAATTGTCTTTGAAAATCTTTTTGTGATTAATGAAAACATTGATTCATTATGAAGATAACTTTTTACCAATAAAAATAAGATTTCTCTTATTTTGACACATAAATGCACTGACATGTACACTTAATTTGTATATAGAAAACACGGGTTGTGTTGCAAAGTAAACACAAGCCTTTGCATGGTCATAAAGTAGACCATGCCCGAGAATAAATTCCCGTTGAGAGGTCAAGTTTTCTTTTTGAAATAATTGCCTTTAAGATGATGATCGGGTTGCTATCTGAAATAATAGCAAGCCATTGTGGCATGTTTTGAAAGCTTTTGAAACTTCTGCTCGAACTTTATTTACAGCCTCGTATCATTATTAAATGACATTTCTAAGGCCGTAAATGTTATCGATTTTCAGAAGACATGCCAGAGATACATATTTTTCTATTTTATTTTTATAAAATTTTATAATAATAAAAATAAAAATAAAAATAAAATCTTTTTGTGTTTTTATGATCATATATATTTACATAGGATACAAGAAGATTTCTCTTCTTTTGAAGATAAAGCGCACTAAAGCGTACACCTTTCTTTTCTTTGAGGAGCGGGGCCTGAAGTGTTGTCTACAGATGTCATTAAATGAAGCTCGGGTTATGCACTGAATTGTACATAAGCCATTGAATGAAGACCGAGTTACAGTCTGAAGTAACTGTAAGTCATTTTTCTTGAAGTCGGAGTTGAGCCCTAAGCTGACATTTACTTAGAAGTCTTAAAATGAAGATCGAGTCCTAAGCTGAAGTACTTAGAATTCATAAAATGAAGATCGAGTCCTAAGCTGAAGTACTTAGAAGTCATGATTGAAGTCCGAGTCCTAAGACGAAGTACTTAGAAGTCATAAAATGAAGATCGAGTCCTAAGC
>BQNB010082316.1:0-29364 GCA_026074375.1 Tanacetum coccineum | reverse complement strand
AGCAAGTTTATTAATGTTCTTGAAATTTAGATGTGATTGTCTTTTATGCCATAACTAGTTTATACTTTCTGAGGCTTTGGCAAAGAAGTAGGCTCCATTTGGAGTCAGTGATGACATGTCAAGAACATATACATCATTTCTTATAGGTGCTATCAGGACAATTTCTTTGTTAGGATTAAAGATTGTTCCTTGCTTATCATCGAATTGTACAATGTATTTAGCTTCACAGAGTTGACTAATGCTAATTAGATTGTACTTAAGACCATTTACCAAGGCTACTTTTGTGAAAATAATACCCCATAATTTATTGAACCATATCCATCTGTAATACAAGATGAGTTATCACCAAACACTACATTAGGACCTGGTTGCTCTACGTATTTGTGTAGATAACTCTTGACACCAGTCATACTCCTTGAGTATCCACTGTCCAGGTACTAGATAGGCTCCCTGATATGTCTCTACACAAATAGTAAACTTGGGTTAGTTTCTTTTGTGAACCCACTTTTTGGTGGGCTCCCTAGCCATTGTAGCCTGAATTTTCTCACCTCTTTTGAAGTGATCAAAGTTATTGTGGTCAGTGGTGGAGTGTACAGTGCTTCCACATGTATTATACTTTACACCAATTGAAGATTTACTAGACTGGGAGGACTCAGCTAGCATTCCTCCTCTGATATGAATGACACGACTATGTCTTGAGGTAAAGTGATCATAAATTCCATAGATTCCACACTCAGGGTAGTTTCTATAATCACCAGGTTTGTGATCATTGAAACCACAATGCGTGCATGGTGGGAAAGGCTTTGCCTTTCCTTTCAGGATCTGCTTAGAAGAAGATGCATACTGATAAGGCTGAGCCTTATAGTTCTCACTCCTTTTTAGAGAAGCAGTATACATCTCATGATCTAAGGTCTTATGATCCTCCCTTTTGTATATCATGTAGTAGAGAATCCTATAGCAATCATCAGTTAAGTGATTGGTATAGTGACAGAGTTCACACTTAAATTGTTGTTTTTGAATAGGCTTGGGCCTAAGTGACTTTGATGAGCCAACATTCTGAACTTTGGGTTTAGAATCTTGACTCATTTTTGATGAGTCAACTGACTTAGATGACTTAGTCTGTTAAATCTGTGAGTTTGATTCTTGAGTCATTTGGGTAGAATTGACCTTTTCATCAATTAACATCTGAACAAGTTTGGTTAATTCATTTATCTTTGATTCTTGTTTAGTGTTCTTGACTTCAGTATGAACTGAAGGTGTGGTTGGCTCAGTTTCACTAACAGTGACAGTTCCTGAAACATTCTTGTCTAAAGAATCTAGTGTTTCAGGTTTTGTGTTTTTCATGATGCCTAAGCCTGGTCTCTCTCTTGAAGTGGGGTTGAAAGGTTAATGGCATTACCTTTGAGCTTGGTGAAGCTCTTTGAAGATTTTTCAGGGGAGGTAGTGGAGTAAGGGATTCAGCTTCAAAATCTTTGGATGACTTAGGGGTATTTAAATTTTAGTAGATTCAAGAGACTCATTGACAGCTTGACTTTCAAGGACTAGAATTCTTCCAGTATTAAAGTTTGTAAGTTTACTGTCAGGGTTGAGTCTCTCAACCCAATCTTTGGTTTTTGGGACCATTTCTTGGTCATACCCCATGAAAGCAGGAACGAAAAGATTTCCATTTTCATTCATTTTATGAGGAATTTGCTCACTGATACATTGACTAACCTTTTTTGAGCTAGTTAGCCATTTTTCATTGATCTTTTTCTCCTCTTTGAGTTGTTCTTGAAGAGCATGATTTAACTTTGTAAGTTCAGTGTTTTGAATTTGAAAAGTGACAGCATCAAGCTTGGCTTGTTTTAAGATTAGCAATTCATCTCTACACTTATTTAATTCAAAAACCATTTTGTTATACTTAGAAAGTAAGTTTAATCGTTGCTCTTCAACAAACTTAAGATCAATGTTGATATACTTTAGGTAATTTTGCCAATCGGCATCTTCATCCATAGAGAGAAGAGTGTTTACCTTTCTTATGGTGATGTCGACCCATTCACCATTACGAGCATGACTCTTTCCAACAGTGAGCTCATCATCAGCTAGAGCCATCAGTACCTTGACCTGAGTGACTTCTTCCTCATCAGAAACCTCTTCCTCATCCCAATCAAAGGTTTCAGCGACTAAACCTTTGTTCTTTGGTTGGAAGGTCTTTGGGTTCTGAGAACTTGAGGGACTTGCCTCAAGGAGTGCAAGCTTAGCTTTCATCTTCTTGTACTCAGCCTTGTAATCTTTCTGAAACTTTGGATCAGCTTGATTATTTGAGTTAGAAGAAGACTGAATAAGTTTTGGAGTAAACTTTGGTTGAAAGCCTTTAGACACTGATGAGTAATTATTCACTGGTGATTTGTAAGAAGGTTCAGACGTTTTAGAAAAACAGTCTCTTGCAAAATGACCTTTGTTGCCACATTTGTAACATTCAGTATTTTCATTTGCCTTTTGACCTGAGAAATTATTTCTTCTTTTTATAAAACGTTTTGAGTTTGCCAAAAGGGCTCTTTCATGATACTCAATATCTAAGTCTCTTAGATACTCCTCACTAGTCCTTTCATCTACTTCATCATCAGAATTTTCTTAGAAATCCTTAATGACATTGTTAGAGAAGAAGGCAGTTGAAATTAGAGTGCTTGAGGGAGTGGTGATAAGGGCCTTTTTGGTGTCAGAATACCTTCTTTGGATTAGGTTGTCCTCATAGACAAACCTTCCATAGATATCTGCAAGGTCAAGAGTCTGAGTATGATTGGCATTCCTCAGTCCCTGAGAGAAGGTTAGCCACTTCTCAGGGAGACTGTTCACAAAACCAACATTGATTTCGTGTTTAGAGAGGTTAACACCATCATTGGCAAGCTCATTGAGCAGGGTCTTATAGCGGGTGTAGGTCTGTGAGAGACTTTCAGTAGACTTTGCCCTAAAAGTTTGATACTCAAGTTTCAGATCCATGATCCTATTTTCCTTGGTATCTGAGGGACCTTCAAAGCTGTGAACCAAGTCAGTCCATGTTTCTTTCGCTGAAACACAACTAATGACAGATTCCATTATGTCATCTGGTAGACATGACATAATGATGCTTTTAAGGCGTTGGTCTTGAACGGCCACCCTCCTCTCATCTGGAGTCCATTGGGACTCAGGCTTAGCATCACCATCAACTGTTTTTGGCTGAAATGGACTATCCTTAATACATTTTAAGTAATAGGGTTCCATTCCTGCTAAGTAGCAAAGCATTCGCTTTTTCTACTTATTAAATTTTCTCGGCTCTAGTTTAGGAGCAATAGCAACGTAGCTACCTCCCTTTTTGTCAACTAGTTGGGGTACATCAATTACTGCAACCATTTAAGGATCTAGGTTTTAAAAACTTAAGTAAATTAGTGTTAAGTAAGTTTTATAAACCTGAGGCTCTGATACCACTTGTTGTTCCCACTTAGTTAGTGAACAATAAATATAAAGTTATCATTAACTAACTCATGGCATGCAAGTAAAGTAAACAAATGTTGAAAAGATTTGTGTAAGTAAATGTAAACAGCAAGTAAAAGACACAAAATTAACTTTTTAACGTTTAACGCTTTTTATTAAGAATTATACCCCATTGTATGTGGAACTACAATGGGGATTGAATGACAATGTGTGTGTGTGATCTCCTCACTAATAACTTTGTATAAGCCTAAAGAGTTATGCAAAGTTAACTACTATGCTAACTAACTGAGCTTGCTCAGGAACTTAGTAGATTTGGAGGAGTGGATGTATGTTTATGAAAGTTACGACTTTGAATGTACAAACTTAACATCTACTCCATTACAAGAGTTCTATTTATACTACTTAGGTAGGGTCACACTCATATGGGTGTTGAGCACTTATCACAGATCTAATATGTTAGTATATTTGTATTGTCTTATCCCTATTACAGTATCTATTCTAAGTATGGGACAAATGCTCTTTCCATGTTCAGTTCCTGACACTAAACTTGTCTTATACCCTCTTCAGGATAGGTTGACTTCTGGAGATAAGAGCTTGGACTTATCTGCTTTCAAACTATCCCGCCTATTCTTCAGTCTCTTGTCTTTAGGGTCTTCTAGTTGTTGGAGATCGTATAGGGTTCAGTGAGTCTATTGCCATAACTCACTGAACCCATCACCTTCTTCTTTGGCTCAGGCTTCATTTACTGAGTACCGCCTCACTGAATGCTAGAGTCTTTCTTGTAGACTCAGGCTGTGCATCTTGAAGGTAACTCACTGAGCGACTATTCACTCGGTGACCTTGAATTGTTAAAGAATATTTACACTTAGGTTATTTTGTATTCAAATCCTAAGTGAAAGATCAGTGGGCAATGAACTTGGCCTAACAAAATTACATATTCGCAAAAACAAATTCAAATCAAATACCCATAATATCACTGTATTTTGATTTGAATTATTTTTGTGGAGTTAAAAAAAATAACACATATAGATCCTGCTTTATCAATCACATAAAAATCTCATCAACATCGGAATCATCATTAGAGGTATTTTTTTCCATTAGATTCTCATAATGTAATTGTTATTTTTATTTTTTCTGATTGAATCTAACTAGGTTTGCCGATACTTTATGACGCTACACAAAAGGCTAGATCGAAACTAATCACCAATCAGGTATGTTGGATTTCCAGTTACAGTTTTAGTTGATTGTTTTTATTTATTTATGTACAGTTTTAGCTGATTGTTTTTTATTTGTAGTTGGATGTGACTCATAACGAAACTCTACATTTTGGTGGTTCTATCACATAAGCACTTATGGCAGAGCTTGAACAAATAAGGAAGGAAAGAGCTGAAGCGAAACTGCCGCATAGTAAGTTTTTCTGAGTAGGCATCAAAATTTTATGTATGTAATTATCGTAAATATGATCTAAACTTGGTTATGGCTATTTTGGACATTCAACATTTAGTAAACTCTTGAACTCCAATGACATATAAGGGGCTAATGTTTAAACTGATATATTTCACAAGATCATGTTGTCGGTGTAAATTGTGTTTCTATATCTGAAAGTTCTAAGCTGTTATTATAAAGATAAAGGGGGCTGAATGCACAAGATAGAAAGTAGAAGGACCAAAGCTGTACATATTTTTCTATTTCTAGTTTCTTTTATATTTTGGAGGGAAAGATTGTTAGAAACACTTTCCCTCCTATTCTCTTTAAATATTGTAACCATCTCTTCATTCAATCAATGAAAACCGTTACACTTTTTTCTCTTTTCTGTTTGTCTTATCACCATTGTCAAAACTTCACATGGTATCAAAGCTACAATGGTGGCTCAAAATCACCATTAAACACCTAAAAATTCACCATATAAAATCGTTTTTCTTCTAGTACTCTGTTTTTTCTTACTCAATTGATTGTGTATCATCAATTGAAAGTGTTTGATTGTTAAGAATTAGTGATCAATTTGATCATTGAAGAGTTGATTGTTGTAGTTGTATTCTTGGTTAAAATTAGGTCAGAATTTGGGGAAATTGGTGAAATCTTGTAATTCCGTTGTTGATTGTGATGGATTCAAGTAATTCATTGTATGTTCATCCATCTGATGGTCCAGGCTCGTTACCAATTCAAGAAAAGTTGATTGGGGCTCAAAACTATCGTTCATGGAGGAGATCTATGGAAATTGGTTTGTCTACCAAAAGGAAGTTGGGTTTTATGAAAGGTACAATTGCAAAACCTGGTGTTTTGCCTGTTACACCAGAAAATACTGTTGTTAGGGCTGCTAATGCTATTAATATTGAAATGTAGGAAAGTTGTAATAATCTTGTGATTAGTTGGATTATGAGCTCTGTTTGTGAGTTTATAGCCAAATCTGTTATGTTCATTGGAACTGCTAGTGAAATTTGGTCTCAACTTGAAACTAGATTTTCTTTAAGTAATGTGTCTAGAAAATACAAGCTAAGTAAGGATGTGTTTGGGATAAGTCAACAAGGAGTTTCTGTGAGTGAGTACTACACAAAGATGAAGTGTATTTGGGAGGAATTGGACTCACTTGCTACATTGTTAAGATTGACTACCATCAGTCCTGAATTGTTTGTGTTCTTAAGTGCTGTGGAGAAACAGAAGGAAGAACAAAGGTTGTTTCAGTTCTTAAATGGTTTGGATGATTGTTATAGTTCACAAAGGAGTCAATTGTTACTCATCAATCCCTTGCCAAGTGTGGAAAATACATGTGCAGTGATTCAGCAAGAAGAATCTCAGAAAGATGTGTTTAATTCTGGTTTACCTGTAATTGAATCAACTGTATTGCTTAGTAAAAATGGTGGAAAAGAGAAATGTTCAATTTGTGGTTTTAAATGCCATCCTCCTGATAAGTGTTAAGAAAAAGTGGTCTATCCTGTTTGGCATCATAAGCACAATAATCAGGGTAGAACAAATCAGCCAAGGCCTGTTCAAAATCAGTCAAGATCTGTTCATAAAAGGACAACTGCAAATGTTTCAAGTGGTTCAAACAGTTTTACCTTTACTTCAGAACAGTTTGAGAACCTTATGAGGAATGTCTTGAAAGATATGAAGCCTGGAGCATCTAGTGATGATTGCACTGATGATGAATTGGAATTTGTTGTAGGTATGATCTGCTTAAATGCTGCTACAAATAATGCCTTATTTTATTGGATTCTTGATACTGGTGCTACAAATCATATGACACCCTATTGTAGAGATATGATTAATGCCAAAATTCTTGAAATTTTGCCCAAGATAACTCTACCAAATGGGGATTCCTCTGAAATCACACAAATAGGACAAGTTAAGCTACAAAATGGCATTGTTCTTAAAGATATTCTCTGTGTACCTACTTTCAAATTTAGTCTTCTACCTGTCCCAAAGCTGACAAAGGGTAACAATTGTGTTGCTATCTTTTACCCAAATTTATGTGTAATTCAGGACTTGAGAACAAGGAAGGTACATGGTCTGGGTAGGAAAATTGGAGGTCTGTATCATCTACTCAATGTTCCTATTGATCAAGTGGATGTAAAGCTCAGGATGGAAGTAGAGAATAGTGTGAATATTAGTTTGTTTTCTTGTTCTGCTGGTGTGTACAATAAAACAATGTGTCCTGGCATGTATAGTCTTTGGCATCACAAGTTAGGATATATTTCCGTCACTAAGATGAAACATGTACAATGTTCTGATGTTCCTTTGTTAAATGAGAATCATACTACTTGTCTCACTTGTCATATAGCTGACTAAACTTCCTTATGCTTATAGTAAGTCATGTAGTAGTGTAGTGTTTGAATTAATTCATATGGACACATGGGGGCCTTACAAAGTACCAACTAATGGAAAATTCAAGTATTTTTTGACCATAGTAGATGATTTCAGTAGGGCAACATGGACATATTCGATGGTTCATAAATTTGATGCTTTGGAAATTGTTAAAGCTTTTCTTAAGTTTATGGAACTACAGTTCAGTACTAAGTCGAAATGTATAAGATCAGATAATGCTCTTGAGTTTGTTAAAGGTCCTTGTGCTCTGTATCTAGCTAATCAAAGAATAAAACATCAAACCACATGTGTTGACAGACCACAGCAGAATGGTAATGTGGAAAGGAAGCATAGGCACATACTTGAAGTAGCAAGAGCTTTAAGATTTCAAGCTAGTATGCCTTTAAAGTTTTAGGGAGATTGTATAACCACAACTACTTATCTTATAAATAGGATACCTTCATCTGTTTTGAACAACAAGACACCATATGAGAAACTGCTTAATACCGTTCCTGATTATAGCAATTTGAAAGTGTTTGGCTATTTTGCTGTGGCTTCTAATCCTTTAAGGGTGGTTGACAAGTTCTCTCGAAGAGGTGTTCCATGTGTTTTCATAGGCTATCCAGCTCATCAAAAGGGTTACAAATTGTATAATTTACTAACTCATGCTTCATTTGTTAGTAGAGATGTTATTTTTCATGAGCATATTTTCCCTTTTGCTGAGTCAAGTTCTCAAAGCTTCTTTCAACCTTTGCCTGTTCTAATGCCTATTCATCCTGTTGTATATGATTGTTATGAGCCTGCAAATACTCAAAATGGTCCAACTACACATGAAGAAACTGTTGTCCCAAACACAACTAAAGTTCCTATTCATGAATCTGTTGTTCCAAACACACCTGAAGCCCCAAGGTTTAGTGTTCCTACTTCTTCAACTACCACTAATACTGAGGCTCTACCAAAATACGGTTATTTTCCCTGCATGAATGCATAATACTATCAAAAACCAAATCCTGGGGGTGACTGGTCAATATGGTACTGTAGAGGTTGGTCAAAACAAGGAAAGTCATAATTGTTACCAGGATTAGGCTCATAGACAAGCTGGTTCCTGGTTTGACAATCAGAGCTATAATGGGGACCTCCACAGACCTCACAATAGTTGAACTGTTGTTGCTGATACGAAGAATAAAATGGAGGTTGGTCATCACTAAAACGTTGATTGTAGCAAGGACCCTGATCATAGATGGGTGTATTCTCTGCTTGACAATAAGAACTAAAATGTGGACCTCCACAGAACTTACAACAGTCGAGAATAGAATGGAGGTTGGTTATAACCAAAATCTTGATTGTAACAGGGACCCTGATCATAGTTGGGTGTGTTCCATGTTTGACAATCAAAGCCCGGGTGAGGGCTTCCTCCATAATACTCACACGAATATGTCTGAATCGGGTGTTGTGGGGGGTTGGTTAAAGAAATTAGATGTTTCATTGTAGGAATAAGGGTTTTGGTCATAGACAAACCCGTTTCCCGTACCTACAATTCTACACCCGGGATAATTTCCACCATTTCGGGGACCCCCACAACATGAACAATGATATTGGCCAGATAATATTTGTCTTTCAAGTTGGTTCAAAGCTCGGGAAAGTTTTGCCATTTGCTCATTTAAAGCATCTGAATCAGACATTGCAAATAAAGAATTAAACGGATAAGAGGGTAAAGAAGATAAGAATTAAATGAAATAAGAGGATAAAGAAGAATATTTTTTAGATTTTTATAAAGATAATAAAAATAAAAATAAAAATATTTTTGGTATTTTTAATATTTATAAAAGAAAAATAAAAATAAAAAAGAAAATATTTTTTTCGGATTTTTATAATTTTTTTTTTAAAAAATACGAAAATAAACTTTCTGAAACACCACGTAAAAATCGTACAACTCTCCCCGGCAGCGGCGCTATTTTGATATCGTATAAATACGTACTAGCCGTATGTATATGATATTAAGTATCCCGTTAGAAATAAGAATCACTTTTTAGAAAAAATAAAAATTAAATCTCCCGGAGTCGTATCCCAACGAGAATTGAATTGAGATTTACGTTAATGCTTGTCGTTTGATGCTTGATTATCTTTTGGTTTTTGGTTTTGAATTAAAACTAAAGATAGCGATAAACTAGATTATACTAATTAACAAGCAAGCTAATAAGACGAAAGAAAATATAGAGAAATATGCTTATCAAGTAAAAATGGATAGATTCTTAAGTGTGAAGTTTTTAGATCCTAATGATGAATTAATATCCGTCTAAATAATCGTTTCCTCAAAACGTTGGCTTAATATTGAAAACAACTATTTATCAAGCTATTAATTACTAGTTTAATGCCTACTTAATCTTACGGCTTTTGCCCGTTCGACTAAATAAAACACTAAACTAAATAACTTTTGCAAATTATTAATCACTGGTCACTTATTAAATTTCACACTTAATTCACTATTTACCAACTTACTTAACAAACATATAACAAAACTACTCGCTAGTGATCATAACTACACTAGAATCATGAAATAAAGCAACAATAATCATAACTAATCTAAACATGGCAATAAATATAAACATAGATAAATAAAGAGATAAGGAAAAGATGAAACCCGGAATTAGCTCGGCGTGACCCGGAGACAATAGATATGAACACATACTCCATAGTGCGAAATAAAACCAAACTAATCCAAATCCCAATCTATAACGCCAAAATCTCCAAACGAAAATAAGCTACTAACCAAAATACCAAAATAAGCTACGAACCACTAATCTGGGGAAACTCGTCTTCAAAAATTTCAATTCATAAACAACCATCAATCCGAAAACATAGTCGTATAAATCAAACGGATTCATAAAACTTAAACACAAACTGTTACAATCGATCGGAGTAGAAAATACATAAAAGAAGTAAACTACACTACTCCTATTTTAATGCTACTCTAATATCTACTCTACGAAAATTAAACAAAAGAAAAATGAAAGACGAAAAAAAAGAAGAAAAAGAAGATACGTCCTGCTGCTATTCTACACTACAAAAAAAAATGAACAAAATAAAGTTGTAAATATATCAAGATAAGATCTGTTGCTCTCTCCTTGCGTTAATAACGAGTTGGAATTTAACCCGCGCGTTGCCGCGGGGGCAACTGTTTTTGTCATCACTTTTTTTTTGGGAAGCAACTCGTAAGGAGTAGAATCTTAGAGTTAATGAAATCCAATCTGAACTTTCCGCTTATAGTCAAAACCTTTAAAAACTATGATTTGGAAAACAATGCATGTGTAGTGTGTGATACATATCTGATATAAAAACAACATAGTAGCAAAGTTACCAGATAAGGCAATACTACAACAGTTGCTGAATTAAAAGCAGCGTCAACATATTTATTCGACGTGTAACTTGCAACTTTGTCCATACTATTTCCTATCGTTTGTTCACTTTCGCTTATGGACAACAGACCTTGCAACTCCTCTTCAACTGTTGCTCCATTTCCTCTTCAAACCTTCTGAATTCTTCCAAGGCTTCTTGTGTAACTGAATCAAGGTATCCTGTACATATGAGTTTTATGTATTTATGTTCTAATACAGCAATTGGAAACGCTATAGGTAAGTTGCAGAGACATAGGAGTGCAGGCACTTTGTTCAACTATCATGGTTATGAAACGCAGCTCAAAAGAAATTTATAATGACTACCTGTTACACATCAAAACTTTATTTAATACGGAAGTGCAATGTCTACCATATATTGACCAACTGGCCGTCGGCATATTTATTGGTTTGAAAAATATCCGACTCTGCTGGGATCGAACCCAGAATCTCTGGTTTCGTTGATACACTTTAATAACAATAAAATAACATTGCTTGATAAAAATAGCATGTATTTAAATTACCTCAGCAATTCGTTCATTATCCGTAACCACGATCTGTCTGCAACCTGTTGCTGATGGTAGCCTGACAAAGGAGCAGGTATTAGATTTTGATCTTCTCATTTTATAAGGACCATCATGCATCATATGCATTTCTACTAATATGCTTAGATATGTACAAATGTTATTTTCCAAAATAAGTCCTCGTCTGAATTTTTAGTGTTTGTCTAGTACATAATTGGCGGTGTATGAATATGTTTGCAGCTGGACTTGAGGATATTGGTATGATAAATCCAAGAACATTACCTCAAATGGAGGATGGTTTGTCACCATTTGATGATAAAATTGATGACACCAACAACCTATCAAGACCAACTACATTACAAACATCACAGAGGTTTTTGTGTGTGTGCCACTGTTCAGTACCTATTTGTAGTATACCATATCTGTCTCCAAGTTTTGTTATTTCCTCTTATTTTGTTTGTTCATCATCCTTACATTTTGAACTTATTGTAGCAAATATGATGCAAATTTGACTTGCAAAAAGCATCTAATAAGTGCACACCAGAAACACATACTAAACACGGTTACAAGGGCCCTAATCGAAACTAAGAATTAAAGTTAAATCCAATAAGTACGACTCAAATCTGATTAAACAGGTAGCCCAACATTAAACTGGGAAAAAAATCAAATTAGTCAACTTTTCACAAAAAAACACATGGATTTTCTATTTCTATATATTCTTGATGTTAAATACTATATAACTAACATAGTTCTTATTTGTCACCTTTATTTCCTACATATTTAATGACTTTTCCATATATTATAGAAGAAACAAAATAGCATGAAGTTAATCTCGTATGAAACTTATGAAAGTCAAGGAATATGGCGCAAATCCTGTGTGATTAGCAGCAGTACTTTTATAGTGTGACATTTGGAGAATATTCATGCATATGCTTATAATTTACATTTATAAACCCAGAATTAGTATAGCTAATTAAAGCTAGGGTATATATATTTGTTAAATTCTCTTTTATATGTTTGTGCAATACAATTTTCAAATAGGAATTAGCTAGACCATTTAATGTAAAAGACATTGGCTGGCTGTCCTCTGTTGACCTAATTGTTTCTGGATGGCAATTTATATCTATCAACTATATATCAGCCCGACGTACACATGTAATTAAAGGTTTCTTAAATTTATGTATAACTTGAAAACACATAAATTTATTTATACCTTTTCAACACTTTAGGTGAGATCCGTCATCGACCGAGTTACTTCCAACATCTGGCCAAAATAGTGTGCCACATAAAATTTGACGTATATGGATAAAAGCACGACACGGAGTAAAACCATAGGCAAGATGACACACTTATCACACCAGCTCCTGATGTGTGACCAGCCGAGGAAGATGTACCTGGACGGGTCTGCAAAGGACCATAAGAACGTCTTTTTTTTTTTTTGTAGTCCGTACTTTTGGGGGTATGAATACCTGTGATAGGCAAAGCACATAGGTCAAATAAAGCACAAAATACAAAATTATAGAGTTGAGGGTGTTTGAATCAACTTAAAGCCTAGTTGATTTTAAAACTCCAAATTAAAGTGCTTATGTTTATTAGCTTATTTCCTGCATAAAAAGACTGATCATTTAGAAATAGGCTCACCCAAACACACTCAAATTAAATTGCCTATATCATTAAGTTGTTTGCCAATACCTTCACCTGGTATCTTTGACTATGTGTTGGCACGATTTATTTACAAACTAAGTCTCAAAATGATACCATAACTTGCATCAAAATTAACAGCAATAAAATTAAATAACTAAATCATACCATTATTTACAAAGCAAGTCTATAGTGAATGCTTCCCATCTTCTTCCTCACTGTGCATCTCCTGTTTGAGTATACACTCCTGACACTTAACATCCTGCACACATATAATTAGTTAAATAAATATAACATCCTGCACACATATAGTTAGTTAAATAAAAAACATTAAAAACATAAAAGTGTGTTTAATAAACTTATACTTCCTCTTCGCAGCCTCAGCTGGTGGCTTCAACAAATCAACATCATTTGACAAAGTCTGTTTCAAATATTTACTGTTATTATTATGAAACATATCATTAAATTGAAGAAAGCATAAAATAAAAAAAACTCAACCAAAATGACCATCTTGATTCTTAGATTTGCAGATAAAAAAACAAAAAACAATTCTTTGAATTAAGGCTGAAAGGAATTACCTGTTAATAAGTCCTTGGAAGATTGCTATTCTTCCTCCGGCTTTTCATTGTTGATGATAGAGAAGATGCGTCTTCATGACCGTAACAGTTATACAATTGATTGGGATTTTGGGAAGTGGGGAAGCGGTGGAATTGAGAAATCAAGAAGGCCAAGAAACTTACCATTTGCGGATTGAGTTATAGATAAATAAGCCAAAGTTGGGCTTTTATTATTTTACTTGGACTTCCAGTTGGGTCAAGATCCTTTTCTTATCTTGGGCCTCATTCTTTTACTAACCATGCTGGGCCGAGATTGTTAGCTCTAATGGGATGGAATGCGTTGTTCAGCCAGACGAGACGAAAGAAGTAAGGAAGCAATACCTGTTGATGCAACAGCTAAAACGATTTTCCTTCAGAACGTAGAGTGCTATCGATGGTTTTCCGTAGGAAAGTCTTACCGGTTCTACCAAGGCCATAGACAAATATGAGTTCTTGTTGCTTTGTTGCGTAGGCCTGAATGATAAGGTCGTTATATCTTTTTTTGCTGACAGTTCAACTTCGGAACCGACTCATGGCTTTCATGCATCAATTCTTCACGTTTGTAATTTCTCTCTTCCATTAATATTTTGTTCTCTAACCGAGCCATCAATCCTATGGGTGGCATTGACATACCAAGATGCTGTAACGATTTGCTACAGTTATTTAGAATAAGCTATATTTCATAGAGCATGTATCCTTTGAGCTCGCTGTCATTGAGATGATAAATTAGAATATGTGTCATTTATGAGACTCTGTTTGGGATGTCATTAATCATATCCTTCCAATAGTTTGCCCAAAGTTTGGAGGGATTTGTCACATCAGGTGAGATAATATTTGAGAAAAAAGTGATCTTAATTCTTCTGATTTTGTAGACACGCATGCCTCCTGAAGCGCTATGTCCCAATCTGTATCGTCGCCTAAAATACCAGAAGCTTCACACGCAGAGCGGCACGTGGGATAAAAGATGTCTTTGACTATTTGCAGTTCAAAGAAGTCTCTACATCCCGTCTGATTACACAATAGCATCCAAAAATTGAAGAGCTAGCCAGAAGTCAGATGAACATCACTAGTCTGCCTATGGATGATTTGCTATTTCTTCTTGGTGACCAGCTTTTACGATCAGCGTACCATACATATTGTGATGGAAAATCCAGATATGTTAAATGTCTTCCATCTACATTGGCAGTGTTGTAGGCAAACCATTCTGTCAGCGTCGTGTTTTTCTTGCCAAGTAAGTTGACAACCGATTTCAGCCTGTCTCTGTCTCTAAAAGTAACGTGCTGCATATTTTCAAGATGAACGGCTAATATTTGGACGGTTGGCTCTCTGCAATGAATATCAAACTTTAAGATTCTCTAATATGCTTCATGAGCGCATACAAAACTACCTTCGAGGTAGTTTTGGATCTCATCTACGGGCGGTCTTAAAGGGACTGCTGATTCTGAAGATTCACCAGGAGGCCTTCAAATTCGAGCAAATATTCTGTCTATTCCTTTTGAAATATACTTGAAGAGGTTTTTTATTAGCATACTCTTGCCGTAATATTAGACATTTATGTGAGCTTGGAATGCCAGAAGTAAGTCACGATTATATGGAACCACGTACCTGTTGTCTAACTTAAACTGGTGTTTGGTTGTAGATAGACCGGAATCCCTTCTCTGATAATGCACATGCCCTTTGTCATCAAAAAAAGTGTGCGGTGTAAACTTCTTTGGGAATTTTTGCTGCATTTGTCTCCTTGCATACATGCAGCACCCAAATTAACAACTCCGCAAGGTCCATGCATCATCATTTCTAAGACAATCTTATATCCGCATGGGTCAACATTTGGATCAAATAGTTTTATTGAAATAAAACGGTCAACATCGTCAGGACCTTGTATCTTTGCTTGCCGTGTCTACCCAAAACAAAGTATGGCAATGTGGAAGACCGCGCTTTTGAAATTCAACCCTATACAAGACTGCCCAAAAAGATCACAGTGAGTAAAGGTTTGCAACACAGGGTGAATCTAATAAATAATTGTAAGAAAGTGTACAGTAAAATACCTCCAGTTACAACACCAAAAGTTCATTGTTTCTTCAAAAAGGCGATCAGAAGTTTTATCTTTTGCTCAAACACTCTGCAAACAATATCTGCTCTGTCAGAAGCGGTAAGTTCTGGAAATTGAGCCATGTATCTTTTGATTTCTGGCCAATTTACGTTACACGTAAATGTAATAAAGAATTGTGGATTACCAAGTTTTCGGCAAATAACAAGAGCGTCCAAATAATGAGCATACATGTATCGCGGTCCTCCTGTGAAAGAGACATAGGTAGTATTATCCGCCCTCCTACCTCATGACCTTCTCGTTCTCCTCTTGAAATTGCATCATATAACCATGATAGATAGTTACCTCGAATGTCATTATGTTTTTTACTGATGAAATCTAGCCAATTTTGTTCAATACAGTAGATAACATCAACTACATATTGCTGAAAGAGTCTTCCTCCTCTATAAATCAAATTGTATTGATTAAACCGGTGATACAACTGATATGTGTAGTATGCAAGCATCGTGACTTGCTTTGCCTTTCTACTGCCATCTGCTGACCTAAGCTTTAGCTCCGTATGAAACCCAGACAGTTCAAAAATGAAGAGTAAAGGGAATTGTAGTGACATGTATGATGGATGAAATTTAGAGACTAGCTGGCCCATCTTTTTCTTGGATTATCACGTCGAACTCTGTGGTGCCTGCAGGGCTGCTATAAAAAAGCAATTGCTCCAAGAATGTTTGATGTTGGAAGCTCATACCCGCGTGCCCCTTCGGCGTTGTAAAGCCGCATCTTAAATTTCGGAAAACCTATATCCCTGAACTAATCCCTGGCTGTCCGAAAAAGTTGTACCAGCTCATTGTGAGCATTTAAAAAATGAATGAGACCTTGTACGATTTATGGATCTAAACTGCTATCATCAACGCCTCCAAAATGGCTCATTATGTTTGCAACCTCATTGTCCGTGTCATAAATGTACAACTGTAAAAATCTTGGTGTTGCCCCCACAGGTGGACACATCGATCCTATCCAACGATATACTTGCCCCAAGACTTTAAAAACATATGGACCTCGACCCCTGTTGATCGAATCGTCAATTTTTTGCTCCGAATGAAGTCATTCCAAACATATGATTATATGCCCGTATGTTCTCCATAAAATGTTTATTTTGGAAGAGAAGTTTAATATAGTCGGGCGGTAGGGGTGTCAGCAGGGTCGGGTTGACCCGAACCCGATAAGGCTTATCGGGTCGGGTTGAATCGGGTTAAAATATTTGTCGGGTTGTTTTGACCCGAACCCGATAACCCAATAATGTTATCGGGTCGGGTTCGGGTTAGAATATATATCTTATAAGGTTATCGGGTTAACCCGATAAAACCCGAAATATATTATATAATTTTCTTTATAGTAAAAGCTTAAACAAATATAGAAGTTGCCTATAAAATGGTAGTAATGTTGTTTTCTTTTCACTGCTTACTCGATTAGATGTCTACACTTATGTTGCATACTCTTGTTTTAACTACAACTGGTGGTAATTTTGGACGCCTAATTACGCTTATGTTGCCTACTGTTGTTTTAATTACTTCTGTGTAATTTTGGACGCCTAATTCCTTTCTACTACTTGTGATATTTAGGATGCCTAATTGTTTCTACTATTCTTAGGATTTTATTTTGCTACAAGTTCACAAGAAATAAAAAAATTGTTTCTATTAATCTTAAATAACCCGATAACCCGAATCACTCGACCCGACACAACTCGACCCGAATCTCACCCGAACCAGATAACCCGATTCCTTATCGGGTCGGGTTGCAAGTGAGTTTTAAAAATAAAAACCCGACTCAACTCGACTCGATAACACGCCTAGGTTCATGTGCCATATGGACTCTCCCTCCCTGAGAGCATAAATGGTATTCAGTTATTTTGTGTCCTTTGAGACGTTCCTCATACTCAAGTTTTAAATTTATAAAACTCGATTTACCCGATGAACGCATTAATGGGCAGAGAACCCGGTCGTGGGTAGTGTAGAGATGGTAAATTCGAGGTCATCCCAAGAGCTAAGTGTAAATTAGTTTTAATTTGAAATGTCACGTTTTGAAAATGGTTTGAAGTTATTTTTTTTTTAAAATAACAGAAAAGTAAATAACGGAAATTAAAAGTAATAGATGATATCAGGGAGAGATACGTGCCAGCCTAGCCATTTCATTACTACCATCACAATAATGTTTTCTTGTGCAATGTTAAACTATGGTTTTATTAGTGGTTTCTAAAGTCGACAGACCGGAATAAGCATATTTAGTCTGTCCTATATTTCATGCGATCCCGAATCCCTCGAAAATCACGAAGGTAGGGCAACCAGGTCATAGTGATTAATCCTAACTATCTCCAGAACTAGTCTAATAACCTATATAGATTATTAACCTTCTCTAAAAAGGTTCCTGTGCTTTTTAAGTATATTAAGTGATAAAGGCGGTAACAGGGTTAGTTCCTACAATAGGGATAGGTTGTCAGTCCTACCCTAGTACCCAGCTAATCCCATGTTCAATTGGTAGTCTAATAACAGGATTAACAAGATCTAAACCACCCGCAATACTACCAAAACCGAAGATAATCAACAGTCAAGGAATATCTAACGAAACCATAATTCAACGGGAAACAAGCATTATAACGATAGGAAATTCATGTCTATGCCAGCACTTGAAGTGCTTAGTCGATGATAGCAACAACACAACAAGAAATAATAGAGATAATCACTGATCAAAAGCTCATAATTCTTACATTAATGGTTTATGAACAATTAAATACAAAAGTGAAAGTAATGTGATCTCCCTAGGACTTCAGATGGAATTCTTTGACTTCTGGAAGCCTAGATCGCCCCTTAGAACTCTAGTGATGTGAATGATATCGAATTGTCTGAATGAGACCTCTATTTATAGGTTTCGAAATATTTACGGCGTAACCTTTTATGGTGTTATGCCGTAATCTTCTGACGCGGGCTTTCCATATTACAAGCTTAATTTTGTTACGGCGTAACCAATTCACCTTGTTACGTCGTAATGTTGACTCGACTTTCCATAATTCAATCTTAAAAGGTGTTACGGCGTAACCAAATGGCCTTGTTACGTCGTAATGCTGACTTGGATGTATTGGCCTTCCATAATAAAACTGTTACGGCGTAAACCTTGCGTGTGGTTACGCCGTAAAGTTGCTTGATGACGTGTCTTGCTTGGAATATGATTATGGTGTAACACTCTCGAGGAGTTTACGCCGTAAATTCTTGTAAGAATCCGTATTTCTTAACTTTATTCGTCCATTTCCCGTGTTTCTTGTCACATACCTGCATTTTACTTGAAAACAAAGAAATAGCCGTAAAAGTACCGAATTCAAGTATTTATGAAACATATGCAAGTCTTTTTAGGGGGAAATTAACACTAAAAGTATTAAATATTTGATGTTATCAAATATCTCCCCACTTGACTTATGCTTGCCCTCAAGTAGACCTGTTAGAACAATTTATAAAAAGATTCCTCTGATTTAACTCAAAGAAATGAATCCATAAAAGACTTATGCTAGAAACATCAAAGCCGAACACCTCACGAAAAGGGGATCAAAATCACTCAACTCTCAACTAGTCCAAGTGGTTCATTTTCTGGGTGATCGCTCAATCGCACAGTCATAGCATGTATTCTATCATAAGCTTGAAAAGTACACAAATCTACACCAGCTAGAGTTAGGGTCTAAATAATCCTTAAAGGCAACATGGGTGACACAACACAAGTTTAAGGGGTGATATAAAGGGTTAGGATAGACAATGGATACACTTTTAAATGTTGTTAAAGTAAAAACACATAACAAATGGTCTAATATAACCTAAGGTACGTATTCATAACTGGCCACTGTCCATCCATAATGTAGGTCTTCAAGTGCGAAAACCTGATCACATCGTCATAATGGGTTAGCTAATATTGAGATGTTGCGGAGCATGCTAACCCATTCTTCACAAACTTCAGATGACTTATAGTTACACCATCCCCAAAATCACTAGGTGGCTTATAGTTGCACCACCTTTACACTTAGTTGGTTTTATAAAACGTAACCAACTTTATAACATCAGGAGTTTATTCAGACATTTTTTTTTCACAATACTCCTGTAACATAAATAATACATCCCCCCACTTGAGATAAACAATATAGAAAGTGATAATATCGGGGGTTCTTCATGATCAGAGTGATATATTATAACAACTCAGTATTTTCATCAATGTAATATCCATCTATTAAATTAGATGCAATGTAACATCTATATATACCACCTTTTTACAGGGAAATTTTTGCTTTATTCTATTATGTAACGTAGTTTACATAACTAAAGTAAACGAGCTCACGCAACAACCAATGCCATCTATATCTATGTTTATATCATGTAAACATCCTAATATGTCAAGTCAATGTTCTAATATCATTTTTACCAGATACGTTATCCATTTAACGTACTTTTCAAAACGTTATTTTAAAACAAGCATTAAACGTTAACGTTTATATCAAAACCCTAATTATATGTAATGTATACATATAAAATGAATTTGCAAACCTTCAATCATGTGTACAAGTGTACAATGCACAATATTTGAATTATATTTTTCCTCCAAGTAAATGTACAAGTCCTAAATACTCAATGTACAAATCAACAATGCATGAATTCAAATAAGCTCATTTTCTACCATTTTCATTCTAGATTTCGTACCACCTCTTTAGTACAAGGTACAACACTCAATGCACAACTTCTAAACCCTAAACCTAAACCCTAAATCGTCCTAAAACCCTAATCTAAAACCCTAAACCCTAAACAAAACCCTAAAACCCTAATTTCATTTTAAACCTAAACCTTAATCCTAAACCTTAATCCTAAACCCTAAACCTTAATCCTAAACCCTAATCTTAATCCTAAACCTTAATCCTAAACCTTAAGCTATCCTAAACCCTAACCCTAACTCGAATTAAAACCAAAAACCCTAACCCATCCACAACCGTAGTTAAACCAAACCCTAACTCGAAATTAAAACCAAAACCCTAACCCGAAATCAATACCAACCCACGTACACTTTATTTTTATTTTAACCCATCAAGCACCTCACGCTAGCATCCTACACCACCTAACCTAACACCACATCACCACGCACCTCCCAAGCACCTCCATCACCACACTAGCTCACATAGTAAAACAAACACCTCCTTGTCACCCATGCATCCGCACCCTTCTCCACACCTCCACACCTCCACACCTTCATAGCTAGGTATTAGCTCTTTTAATCACCCTAAGGGTTGTCCTTATCACTACTTCATAACTGTTCCTACTCCAAGCCACAAACTTGGCCACCAAGGTTTTCGAACCCTATATAAACCCAAAACCCCCTACTCCTTTCAAAACATACCATAAACAATCATTATACACACAAATGGAGTCTAACCAAGATCATGGAAGAGAAGTAAAGCCCCAAGAATCAGAATTGAAGCCAAGAACCAAGAAAAAGAAACCCTGAATTCGTTTCAAGTGTACGAACCAACACCTCCCATTTGACCGGTTTTAATTGTAAGTCCTCTACCTTGTTCATAAGCACATGATCTGTTTTAGAACATCTTATTAGCATGGTTATATCATGTGGTAAGTCTTTGTTCAAGCCTTGAATCCTCCAAACCTATACGTTTTTTGGTTAACACCCTAACAAATGACCTGTTATGATTTTTTTAGCTAACGAATCATTTTTCTAAACAGTTTCTGAGTGTATCTTTAGAAAACATCCTTATTTTTTGCTTATTCAAGATAATCTAATAACCTACAAAATTGAGTTTCTAAATCCAAAATATCAATATTCTGGATTTTGGACTAAAAACGATACATTTTCCATGCATAGGGGTATAATCGTAAACTTCTAAAATTTATAACTAGAGGGGCTGAAAATGTCCATTATTCCAAGATAATACTATGAGGGCTGTTTATTGCCAAGTTCTAAAGCTACAGGTTTTAAATTATAATATACATAATAGTATAGAAAAGACTAAATTTGTAAAAGTTTATAAATCGGAGGGTATTAGTATGCTATTATTTGCATTCTTAAAAAATATAAAATATAAATTTTCTATATAAATTATAAAAATATATATATAATATTTATAAAACCTCGAATTTTAGTAAAACCCGATACATTTAACATTATTAATCCTGAATTGACGCATTAAAAACAATTACTTATATTAATTAACTAATTTATCATCGACTACTATTGTTGGAAACTTAAAACTATAATATATCACGTTACTAGGGGAGCTCATGTAAGTTTCATTGATACTTTTTGACAAGTTTGGCTGATTTACGATTGAAAGTGTCCTGCTCCTCAATACGTTTACTACATGACCTCTTGAATATCATGGCCTGAACAGTGATAACAATATTTTCCATAAATTAATAAATCAAAATTTAAACTTCCTTAATTTTGAAATATAAACAATCAAACTAAACTTGACAAATACCTAGTTGCGTGACAATGCCGTTACTTTCAACTGAAAGTACTTTTGTCATCAATCAGATATCCTTGTAAGGTAGTTCATAGCCTCGCATTTTTATCTTTGAAATATTTCATAAACCCCGAGGGGATACAATGCTATAAACCTTTTTCCAAACTGTAAGCTATCCGAAAGCATTATTGCCTAAGATCCCTACTTTGCCATTAAGACAAACCCCACTAACATGAACCGTAATTATCTTTTTGAGTAAGCGCGAATGCGTGAATAGATCTATTTTGGGACTAAACTATCCCCCGTTGGTATACATGTACTTTTGTAACCAAACACACTATCTTTGAAGAAACTATGCGGTGTTTGGCAAAGGCACCCGTTGGGGCAACTACTTGTGATTATTGATTATCTCAAGCTTCGGTGTCAGAGCTAGGGCAATAATACTGTTTTCTAAATAATAATCTTGTATCTACAATGCAATTTATTACTATTATAGTCGGTATAACAACGTAACCCACTGTTATGATTACTTTGCTATTCAACTATTATCATAAACCAAATGAATATACTTACCATTTGTGTTGATCTTTTTTAGCATGTTTTATCTTATAGGTAATTGAGCAACTATATCGCACAAGTAGCACAGACGTGAAGATAGGCTAAACTGTTACTAGTATCATTCCAACTTTATTTTTTAGATTTTGGGATTAATTTTTGTAAAACCTGATGATAAATGAATGATAACTAAATTTTCCAAAACTGGCTCTTTATGAGTCTTTTCCTATGATTATGACTGTTGGACTATGAAGTAATACCCCAGATTAGCTCCGGTGCTATATTTGTCAAAATGGGGGTGTTATATATATCGTCAAAGTAAGTGCCAATCTTTGAACCATGGACATAGGTATCCAGAAATTTCAACACAAAAGTAAATATAGACTTCAGGGTTGGCTAAGGCGAAATGGTGTAACGAAACATATAATTATGGGGTGAAAACATAGATTGGCTCAACAAGAGTGATCTAGGGGTATCTTGCACTTATAATGAGTGCAACAAAGGGTTTAACATGGGAGGTCGACAAGTCGATAAACACACACATTTAAACACTTAATGGCTATTTGAGTGAATTCCTAAATGTTACCTTCTCGAACTATCTATTCCTGCTAATCAATTAGGTCTCGAATTGATGTACATGTCAAGTTCTAAAGTCTACAATACTACCGGCACACTTAATATTTTGGTGAATTTTTTGTACAATAATAGAAAATGGATCATTAGGCTTAAACCTCACCAAGTAATAATATAGGGTAAAAGTGCATTCGACAAAGATTAATTCTAGTTCAGTAGGAAAAACATGTCAATTTTTTTAAAAATTAGCAATATTTTCAAAGAAAACTAGAAAATCGAAGGCAAGTTTTAGTCAAGTATAATTCTACTCCCATCCCCCACTTGAATTGTAAAATGTCCCTATTGTACATTAAGGAATGGAATATATAGGAAAGAGTAGAATTTAGAACAAGAAACCTCATTGAGCATTGCTTCTGTCCATATGAAATGTAGAAGGTAGGAGGAGATCTCTTGAAAATCTCCTTCTTCGAGCCAGCTCAATATCCCCTGATATCACTAAAACAAACTAAAGCATTAACCATTCAATAAGAAATATACAAGAAATACAAACCTAACTCACTTTCGTAGGAATTACGGTTGCATTTAGCATATGCAACAAGCCTTTTAAACTACTTAGTGGCCCAAATAGACGAATGAAGTCTCGTGAGGGTTTCCAGAGACCATACCCACAAAGATCATTTAAAATATACAAGGTTTAGTAATGATTAAAACTTATTTTAAGATTTTGCAGAAGGAGGTTACGGCATAACCCCTGTGGGTACGCCATAATCATGTGATATTTTAAAATTTTTGGTTTATAAGTTTACGGCGTAACCGTAATAAGGTTTACGCTGACACTGAGAAGGTTACGACGTAACCATAGATGTTACGTCATAAGTGCTGCTATATCAGCAATGTTACCACACAATTACGGGTCAAGTCTGTCTTGAAATTTACCTCCTAGATGCTGGAACCTACAAAAACAAGTTAAAAACACAAAACCAACTAAAATGCAGAAATGAAAAGATAAAAAGACGGGTTGTCTCCCGACAAGCGCTTTTGTTTATTACCGAGTCTTTTGTTGGGAATTATTGATTTGATGAGACAAAATAAATAAAAGAATGAAACAAGAAGGACTTAAAAGAAAAGCTGGAATTCTTCAAAAAGATGGAAGATTTTGAAGATTCTAAAAGATCTCCTTAAGAAGATAAAAGATATAGAAGATAAAGATAAAAGTTAGGAAGATATTATTTGTTTCCTAATTATATTTGTTCGTATCATTTGTAAACCTAGATGATCTCTACTATATAAAGAGATATTAGGTCGTGTAGTTTAAATATACACAAAAGAAAAACGTGTGTGTGTATCCAGGAAGATGTAGACGTCTAGTTTGTGTGGTGTAGCCTCAAGTATCTTATGATTCCTGTTATAGTTTATCGATGTAACTGTTCTACTATTGATCAAAGTAGAATTGGGGCTTGGAGTGAATGATAACATTGTTCTTATGTTTAATTCCGTTGTGCATATATGTTATTGTCTTTGCTATCATGATCCTAGATGAGGTTTAAACAACCTCGAGCTATAAACGATCAAAGAACCTATCAGGTTATTAGGTTCCATCAGGTGGTATCAGAGCCTTGTGGCTCGTGATCTAGGACTAAACAAGGTTGTTATGTGTTGTGTTCTTGAAGAAAAATAAGAAACAAATTTCTGTTTGATTAATTGGTGATTTTGGTATAGATTAGGGCTTTTGGCAAACCATAATTAGACAAGAACAGGAATTTGTTTAATGGTATTGAAGACACAAGGTTGTTTATTCGTTCGTGGACAAGAAGTAATAGAGCAACAAGATCGGTGCAATAAGGGTTTACTATAAACTCTAAGTGTGTTAAACTGTATTGATTCGTCCTTGGTTTATAAGAAGTATCAAGTTCACAATGTTTAGGTTGTTGACAAGGATTAAAGACGATCAATTGGTGATGTTGCTGATCAAATTTAGTGTAACTTGCTTCTATTAAAACTCTATATTCGTCTAGGGTTTGGTACGTGGCTGATTGTGTTACGATGGGAGTTAGTAAAAACCCTAATTCGTTTCAGAAGTAAAAGCAGCAGGTATCATGAAGGTTTATGGACGAGCATGTATATATTTACTTATACTTTGATTTAGTGTTGCTAACAGATGATGGTTAATACTATTAGGTTTAAGCCCAAATTGGTTAATGCTGTTGCGTTGTTACTTACTGCTGCCCGAATACATCAGTACTGCACATGGGGCTTTTTGTTTATGATTCTGGCTTTGTGGTATGAGTCGGGGTGAGATACTCATGATCAGCCGCAATAGGAAAAGAAGTAGCTCTTTAAGTTAGACTCATGCCTTCTCTACGTTTCATCATGTGCTTGGCCCATTTCTTCCATTAATTCGACTCTTTTGTTTGCCACGTTATCCATGGTTCTTGGTATTTCCTCAATTTCTAACACCTTAATTTTGGTGTAAATTTCTCCTGGACCAACCTTGTATCTAGTTACTTTAACTTTCTCGATTAATATTGGGGAGGTTTCCTATAAGTCATCCCCAGTAACTTACATTTCCTCTCTTTATAGGCTTCGTCCTCTAAGTTAATGACCCCATCGTATCCATTTGGCTCAAGGTAATCAATTATTCCCTCTAAATCGTCATTGTCTTCTTCAGTTCCTTTGAACCAATGATCATCTAACTTATCATGGATGGCCTCCAAAATCGCATTAGCTTTGTTATCCTCGTATTTCTCTTCTTTTTCTTCCCCGAACCTTTCTTTCCAGTAATCTTCAAGGATTTTTTTTCTTCGTTGTTTCACATACTCTTCCGTACCGTATTCGAATCCAATCATTTAAACATAAACCATCCCATTCTAAATTTACTCGTTTACTATCATTCTTATTTTCCCAGTAGTGTTTATTTTTCTCGTCGGATTTTTCTCCACATTACACATCCTGCTATGCGGGTTACAAGAAGCCTAATTTTTTCGTTCATTTTCCTTCTTTTGCACGATCGGTTCACACCAATGCACTCTCTTTTCATGCACTGTCATTTTGCATACTATTTTTTCATAAGTTTCTTGAACATCTATATCGTAAGTGCATATGTCAGGATCTATAGCTAAAAGGTGATTAGCCTCGCAAGTGTGAGTGTCATATAGGAATAAATCAGAATCAACGTTTTTTAAATCATTATCTTTCATGTGTACTTTAATTATGTGAACCGATCCAAATGTAGTGTTGGTAAAGTTACTTTTCATCTTAAAGATGACCTTTTCATTTCCTACTTCTAACGAAATGGACTTCCTAAATATGTCAACTTTAGCATGGGCAGTGGCAAGAAGAGGTCTTCCTAAAATGATTGGCATCCTAAAATCTTCAATCATGTCAAGGATGATGAAATCAACTGGGGAAATGAATTTATCAATTTTTATAAGCAGATTTTTGACTATTTATTTTGGGATGCATTTAGTGTTATTAGCCATTTCTACAACCATATTGACTGGTTTAAGTTTTCCTATTCCTGAGCGTTTAAACATGAAAAAAGGCATAATGATAATGCTAGCTCCTAGGTCAGCCAAAGCATTATTAAAATCTAACCTTCTGATAGAGCAAGGAAGGATAAAACTTCCTAGATCATTTTCTTTTGGAGGCAGTTGATTCTGGAGAAGAGCTGAGCATCGAGGATTCATTCTAACTTCATCATCTTCCTCGGTAAATGGTTTATTAGCCATAAGGTCTTTCATGTATTTTGAATAATTATGAGTTTGCCTGATCTCTTTTAGGAGAGGTCGATTTATCTTAATTTTTTAAAGCTCTCCATGGTCGCATGAGCTAAGGCTTCTTCAACATGTTGTTCTAATCGTTTAAGGAAAGGAATTGGCGGCTCGTAAGGTTCAACATAGTAGCTTACCTTTTGCTCAGGAGAATCAAGTTTTACTTCTGGAACCTTATCGGAGGCTTTTAATTCAGTGCTTTCAACTTTTTCGTCATTCGAAAACCCAAAATTAGCAGAAAAATACTCGATTTCTTCGGGAGAGTAATAGAATGGTGTGTACAAGGGTGTCTCGTCATTAGCAAAAGTTGCTTTGAAATCTTTGAGTTTTTCTCCCTTAATTTCTACTTCAGTGGTTAAGGTCTTCACCTTAGACTAGAGATTTTGGATGATTTTATTGTGATTAATTCGGCTATTCTCTGTGTTTTGAAAAAAAGTTTTCAGCCATGCGTCCTGCTCTAGCTCCTTCCATAAATTTATTAATTGTTTCAACCAAACTTGGTCTCCTTTCCCTATAAGGTGTAAGATTGTATCCGAATTGTCCATTATTTCGGTTATTGTTCGGAAAAGGTCTACCGTACTTGCCATATTTGGCTTTTTCAATCCCCTTGATTTCTTTCTTATGAGAGCATTCTTTATCAAGATGCGCCCCTTTGTAAAGTTGGCAACCAACTTGGATGGCGTGAACATTTTCTTTCAGCTTCTTCATATCACGTCCCAAGTTATCCAACTTGCTTACAATTGCAGCAAGCCCATCAGTATTACTGATGCAGCTAATGCTCCTGCTTGATGTCCCATCGTGCCATTTTTTAGAATGGTCAGCCATAGTTTGTATTGCTGTTAGGCGTTGAGCTGATGTCATCCTAGGAATTGGTCCCTGCGAATCAAGCAATTGGCGGTTCATAGTACTCAAACATTTGTAAAAGATGTTTACCTTTTAATGGTTGTTTATATCATAAGTTGGGCACTTATATAGCAGTTCATTATACCGTTCCCATGCCTGTTATCATGATTCGTCGCCTTCCTGCTTGAAGTTATGAATGTCTTCAAGCTGTTTTGCGGTCTTAGATTGTGGACAATACCTTTGGATGAAAGCTTTCTTAAGGAGGTCCCAGGTGTTGACGGCTTCTGGGGTGAGTCTGTCCACCCATCTTTTAGCAGATTCGGTAAGAGTGAACGGCAAAATACGTAACATCACAGCATCCTGTAAAACTCCAGGGATATTGAATAAACTTATTATGTTGAGGACTCGATCAACATGATCGTGGCATCCTCATTCTTGTTTTCGAAGAAGGTGTCTTCCCTCAATTCTCGCATGAATTGACTCTTGACCTCGAAGTTGACATTGCCCCTATTTCAGGTTTAACCACGCCTGGTGCTTGGTTTTCTCAGGTCAATGCCAAATATTGTTCTATGGTGAGAGTATTGATGTCTACTCCCGCCATTGCTTCCTGCAGATTTTAGAAGTTTAGAGAAAGAATTAAAGTACTTATAAAAAAAAATTAAAAAATAACTAATTTTTAGCTCCTTGGCGCCAAAAACTTGATGGGTATTTTTATTTAAAATATATTTTTACTCAAGTTTTAAATATATAAAACTCGATTCACCTGACTAACGCACTAATGGGCAGAGAACCCGGTCATGGGTAGTGTAGAGATGGTAAATTCGAGGTCGTCCCAAGAGCTAAGTGTAAATTAGTTTTAATTTGAAATGTCACGTTTTGAAAATGGTTTGAAGTTGTTTTTTGGAAAATAACAGAAAAGTAAATAGCGAAAATTGAAAGTAATAGAAGATATTAGGGAGAGAGACGTGCTAGCCTAGCCATGTCATTACTACCATCACAATAATGTTTTCTGGTGCAATGTTAAACTATAGTTTCATTAGTGGTTTCTAAAGTCGACAAACCAGAATAGGCCTATTTAGTTTGTCCTATATTTCATGCGATCCCGAATCCCCCGAAAATCACAAAGGTAGGGCAACTAGGTCACAGTGATTAATCCCAACTATCCCCAGAACTAGTCTAATAACCTATATAGATTATCAACTTTCTCTAAAAAGGCTCATGTGCTTTTTAAGTATATTAAGTGATAAAGGCGGTAACAAGGTTAGTTTCTACACTAGGGATAGGTTCCTAATCCTACCCTAGTACCCAGCTAATCCTATGTTCAATTGATAGTCTAATAACAGGATTAACAATATCTAAACCACCCGCAATACTACCAAAACCCATGGATAATCAACAATCAAGGAATATCTAACGAAACCATAATTGAACAGGAAACACGCATTATAACGATAGTAAATTCATGTCTAGGCCAGCACTTGAAGTGCTTAGCCACTCATAGCAATAACACAACAAGAAATAATAGAGATAATCATTGATCAAAAGATCACAATTCTTACAATAATGGTTTATGAATGATTAAATACAAAAGTGAAAGTAATGTTGTAACGACCCACTCCGGAAAGGAGGCCGAAACGTCATAATCATGGTGTCATATCAAAGCATAATAAAGGCATAAA
>BQNB010082315.1:0-29364 GCA_026074375.1 Tanacetum coccineum | reverse complement strand
ATGAGCTAGATTAAACAGTTTGTATGAAAAACTTAACCAAATGAGTTCTAAACTACAAATAAGGCATAATAAGCAATGACAATCATAAATAAGCTATAATAAGCAGTAAGAACAGTAAAATGAGCCAGAATAAGCAATAAGCAAATTTTTAACAAGATTGGAAAAATGAACTTACAAGAGCCCTTAGCTTTTGGTTAAGATCTTAACACCCCAAAACACTCCTAATGCTTCCCATGAAGCTCTAAACCATGGCCATCCAAGATTTACCATGCTCCATTGCTTCTTTGCAAGTTTCTTTGGTGATTTTTGATAAAAAGACTTAAACAACAAAAAACTAGAAAGTTTATGTTGATAAAGTGATGAACAGCTTATAAGAGATTAAACAATATGCTTTTAGTGGCTTGTATAAGACATTAACTCAAAAAGAAAAAGATTCTTAAAACATAATACCTTAAATTTCATTAACTTTTTAAAACATTACAAGACTTGGAAAAATAAAGTTGCAGATAAGCTAAAAGGTAAACTAATTAAGCTGTAATTAAACTAGGTAAAAACTACATGCCTTTTTAGGCTTACAAAGGATCCTATTTATACTAAAAGAATGAGGTCTTGGGGTCTTCATTGTGTGTTACTTCTGTGAGAGAGTGAGCAGTTGTGTTTTCTTTGTGAGAGAGTCAAGTTTTCATCCAAGCCATCCAGTATTCTTGCTCACCAAGCCTAGTGATCTTAGCCATTGATTTTGTGTCTTCTTCCTTTGATAAATGGGGTTAAAGGGGATTAACAAGGTGGATTTTTGGTATTGGTGAAGTGGGGTAATGGGAGAGAGGCGTTTTTTTCATGGGGTGTAAGGTAGTAGAGGTGGGAGAGAGTGAATAGTGATTTGGCGCCAAAACTGTATAAGTGTTGACTGGGTTTGAAACGTTAACAACCGTTAGCTCTGTCTCTGATAGAGGTTTGCATCGTTAGTCCTTTTGGACTGACACTATTAGTCCTTTTGGACTAACGATGCAAAGGTTAAAAGGACCAGTATTGATAGAGACTTAACAGTCGTGTGTTTAGTTGTGGTGTTGGGCTGAAAAATGGTATTGGGCCTTTTGTATTGTTTGGGCCTTTTTAGGCTTTAAGCTTATGTAAGTCTTGATACGATAATCTTTAATCTGAATTTGATTACTTATACTTTACATTTCGTCTAAATACTGCTGCTTCAGATCCTCCATATCTTGGATACTCATTTCTTGAGGAGGTGATTGATCGATGGGATACTGCGAGGGTCGGTTAAATCCGGAATAGTTAGAATTAGGCTCAAAGTCGTTTTGATTCATCGGTTGACACTGAAAACTTTCATGAGGACCCCTACAATTTTCACAACAAAGATATTGTTATGGAAAACTCAGTGAATTTTGTGGATAATAATTATCACTAAAGTTTTGATTGTAGCACGGTTCCCGCTCATAGACAAGCAGTACCCGTGGTGGACAGTCATAACCATAATGAGCGTCATTCCCACATAATTCACACGAGTATGATTCGTACTGGGGTTGTGAAGGGTGGGCGAAAACGTTTGGAGGATCAAAAGAGTTCGGATTAGGAGCATCAATTGATGAATTTTCATCTCTTGAAGCGAAAACCCAACAAAATCCTTCTCTAAGACCATATCCACACCTCTTGCAAGTACACCGTTGACAACGTACACCATCTTCTAACGGATCTCCACACCCAAAACAATGAAATTGGTCGAACGAAGATGTTTGGGGTTGTTAAGGTGGGTAGGAAAAATTGGATGTTTCATCATTTGAAATGGAATCGGGGTTACAAACATACTCGTCTCTGAAACTCACATTGGTACAACGCCGGCAATTTCCACCGTTAAACGGATCTCCACACCATGAGCACCTTGAAAACCAAGACATGTTGAAGAATTATCAGATAAGAAGGTAAATAGAATAAGAATTAAATGAAAAAGAGGATAAAGAAGAATATTTATAGATTTTTCAAATAATACTTAGGGAAAAGAAATTAAAGAAAAGATCATCTATGTCGCGACTTTTGAGTCTCGGCTACATCCCAACCATTTGATTGCGCTCTAAGTGACTGAGGCTTTTAACACCCCACAGAGACTAGTATCGAGACTATCTCACCGAAGGCACCTTCGGTATCAAAACCCATGGAAAATTTCCTGTTTATACATAATTTTATTTATAACTTAAAACAAATAGTCTTATTCAAAAGCATATTTAAATTTAAGAAAAAGATAATTTCCCTATATTTATGAAATCACATTTAAACATTAATATAATTATAAACTTTGTACATTTTAAACTCAAGAAACCTCTAAACCTTTTTTGAAGGCTGCAACCTCGGTTTTTGAATCCGCAAGATGAAGTAAAACTTTATCAGTTTTCAGATTAGTTATTATTGTTGTTTTACTCCATTATTTTTTTACGTATATAGAAAAATTTTCTTTAGAAAATTTAAGTATAAAATTTTGACTAAGACAAAATAAATTTTAGAATTCAAAAATTAGTGATTTAAGTTTAATTATCAAAAAGAGCACGTTATTATTATTCAGATAGGAGCTTATGGAGAAAAAGCACAAACTACACTTATGAAGCGTCTTAAATTTCAACTAATCCTGTGTTACATCCAACTCATATTCAACTCTATCATTTCTCGTTCTTCGCAAAATTAAAATCTTTAATAAAAAGATCCGCGAATACTTAGTCTAAAAGTTAAGGGTCAAGCTAGAGCTCAACACACTCGATCGAGTCAAATTTATTCATATTCTACCCAGCAGAAAGTCAACATTGTGAGAAAAATTTATTTTATTTTTGTAAATTTTTTGAAATTTTTTTCCATTTTTTTATGGGTTTGGTGTAAAAACAGGAAAACGGTGAATAACAACGTTTGCAACACAATCCAAATTCAAAAGATCCCCCATACTAGAAATTGAGACTTGTTCCCAATGTTATAAGAAGGTCTTTTACGTAAATATGAAAGAGGTTTTATTAAGTATGCTCAAAGATAAACATTAGTTGATAAGATTGGATATTGATTCCCATAATTTTCCCCAAATGCTAAGGATTGGAATCTCGAGAGAACAAGAAAGAAAGATAACCAACGATCACGAGAGGCTTCATAAACTGGGGCATATTCCTGGACATATAACAAAAATCACAAACACGAGAAGGAAGAGGCACCTTCTCACAACCCACTGTTATTCCTTACTACTATATAATTTATATAATGATAAGCATGGGTAGTCACCACACGAAGCTCTTATGTTTTGTTAACTCGGTCTTGTCCTGACTCGATCCCCCTATAATGAGTTGGTCACTGAGATAGAAATGGATAAACGAGCATGCCAAGAATAGGAATGTCCTCTCCAGAAATCAACATCCGGGCTCTCAGAAAAAATCAGAAGTGGATTTTGGCCCAGAAATTAGATAAGAGATTGAGAAGAAAGAATCCCAAGATTGAAAATTTGGTCTTCATTTTCGGATGAAAATGGAAGCAAAGTCTCAATCACTGGACAAAAGGATTACGGATAAATGAGTAAAAATAGTCTCGCCCCGAGATAGAAAATCTCATGGATTAGACTTCAAAGAATATCCCTGGCTCAAAAATCTGTTTCTAGTTCCGGAAGGAAAAGAAAACATCAAGATCGGAGCTCGAGTAATCATCAAAAGAGCGAAGTCCGAATTCCAGAATAAAGGGTGGGATTGGTGGTCAACACATTAGGCACAACGAGGATACTCCCGAAATAATCTTTCCTAACAACGCTAGTCAACTCGCCTGATCGGGCTTTAGTCCTAGAGAAAACTAATCATACTCGGGGGAAATATAGTTATCTAGTATGAGTAGTGGTACTTCTAGCCCACTACTCAGTTACTCTTCCGTGTCTGATTGCTAAAAGGACTCGAATTATCGGGTAAAGAATAATACCCGAATAAGAGAGAGGAAGTTCGGACTACGATAAAGAAAGATTCACTAACCTTAACGGGGATAGAAATGGGGAAGAGACCATTGAGCGACAACAATTAGGAAGTGGGTTGTCATTCAAAGATTCGAATCTTTTTAAGCAATAAGTAAATTAGATATTCTATAAATTTCTCACGAAGTAAATTATCCTTCACCTCTCTCGAAGCTGACGAGCTCAAAAAGCGGGAGTGCTAGTCCTAAACGTCAACGATGTCCTCCACTAAACAGAGGATCGCTCCTCACTCGAAGCATAACTCCACGAATAACCATTGCACACAGAACGATATCATCTCAAGATCAAAATCACTTTAGAATTCCCGGGGAATTGGATTGATAGAGCGAGTTTTACCGGAGAACTCCTCGAGAAGAGAGTCAATCTTAGGAGAATAAACAATTCGAAGGAATCTCGAATTAATGCAAAAATTCACAGAAGAACAACTCGGCATAGAAGTGAATTTTATCAAAAAAAGCACTCACACATATATGTCGAAAATACCCTCGGGTCTTCACTTGGGATTTGACAAGGACCTCAACACTAGACTTAATTACTTGTCCGAATCGTTTTCAGTTATAGGGTTCACGAGGCCGTACCCCCAAACTTAGAGAGTTATCGGGCTCCTCGGTTGATAAGTCGGTTGATTGCATTAGACGAATTTCTCTAAATATTCCTTATACTGAATAGTATACTCATCATCATCATCGTCAAAAATAGAAAACTTCCAAATGAAGAAAAAGCTGCCCGCATTAGGTCCCCTGCATTTTCTGAACTGCCAGCCATGTTTTAATCACTAATTTACACGGATTGCACGTAGTTATCATTTCTTGAGCGTGCTTTACAAAAAATTCTTGGATACTTTCCTCAAGAGGTTGAAAACTGAGGGGATACTATGGGGGTTGAAATTGGTCAAAACCGGAAGAATTAGAATTATAGAAATATTTGAATTCATAGTTGACAAAAATGAAAACTCATATGAGGTCCCCCGCAGTTTTCACAATAAGGCTCATCGAAGATCAATTGATCACATTGAAAAGTCTCATGTGGACCCTCACAACGGGTACAACAAATATATTGTAGAAGACTTGGTGAAGTTTATGGAAAATTATCAAAGTTTTGATTGAAACACGGGTCCTGATTGTAGACAAACGGGACTTGAGGTGGACAATCGTAACCATAATGAGCATCGTTTCCACAAAACTCACAAGAATACGTCTCGTACTGGGGCTGGTTATACGAAGACATGTCGAATAATTTCACAAATAAGAGGGTAAAGAAGATAAGAATTAAACGAATAAGAGGGTAGAGAAGATTATTTATAGCAAAATACATAAGAAAGAAAAATATTTTTGGTAATCGATAATCGAACAAGTGTACGGTAGCTCTTTAGAAAACGCACAAAGAAGCGGAGGAGCGGGTAAGCGCGAAGCATTTTAAAAACCTTCTCATTTCGGGTCGAAGTTCGTCGGATCAACACTCCTTATACCTCTCTTATAGTTTGTAGTCTAAAGGTGAGCTGAATTCACAAGTGACACAACGGTCGATTTTGTTGTTTTTTTCAAAAAAAAAATTTTTTAGTATTTTTGATTACTTGATAAAAGAAAATATTTACAAATTAAAGCGATGACTTCATGAGGAAGGGTATTCAAACACTAATCTTCGAACGAAACACGATAATCGTAACACACCTCCCCGGCAGCGGCGCCAAAAATTGATTTGAATAAAATAGTCCTTTACTATATATATATATATATAATATATAAATATATATAATAAGAATTATCAAAATATCAATTAATAAGAGAGAGTAAGTATTCCAAGAGGGTTTTAAGAAGGAAAATTACTTTTGACCAAAGTAAAATCCTAAAAAAAAACTTTGCGGGTCGTTTCCCGACGAGGTGCGAATTAAAAATCCATGCTAAGTTCGTGATCGCGTGTTTGAATGTTTCAATATTTGATTTGGATTCTATTTCTACAATTAAAATGCAAAAACAAGTAAAAGCAAGCCAAAAATGAAAGCAATTAAAGCTAAAACACGAAAAACGATAACGAGATCCTAATCCTATTCTTTAAAAACCTAAACTATCAAATTTTAACCCTACAAAGGCAAATTTAATTTTTAAAGGTCCTAAATTATAAAAGAAAATATTAGAAAAAAGAATTAATTTTTTTTACTTTTAAATTATTTATTATGAATTTAAAACTGATTTAATCTAAAAGAAATAATTAAAAATACTAAACTAAATTGGAAAATTATGAACAAATTATGAAAAGTACTTTGGACAATGCTTAATCTAGGAAAAATAAAAACTTGAAATAAGCTAAAACAGAAAAGCTCTAAATATGCTAATAAGTTAACAGCTAAGCTTAAAAACTTAAAAGCATACAAACTTACACTGAATTGCCCAAAGAAACTCTAATAAGCTACAACTGAACTCAAATAAGCTATCATTACCTAAAACTGAACTTACAAACATATTTGAACAAAATTCAAGCATTTACCTTAAGCAAAATAAGCTGAATAACAGATAAGCAGTTATGAGAAATGAAAAGAAATAAGCCAAAGGGGCTTATTGCAGCCCTAAAATAAGCCTATAAAAAAAACTCCTAAAACTCCAAAGGCTATTTCCAGATTTAGATTACATGTCAAAGAACTTGTGCTCAAAAATTCAAGCCTAACTTAAACTTAAACTAACCTAAAAATTAGATTGAAATCTGCTAAAACTTAACCCATTACTTGATTAACCATAACCGTTTTGACCCATTCTCTTTAAAACTAATGCAACAGTATTAAAACCTTATGACCATATTCTTAACATAAAATATGATGCATATTAAGCTTGTAAAAATAACTTTTAACTACTAGATTCATAGCATCAATACTAGACAAATTTAGAGCTTAAAAACCTTCACAGATTGTACTTAGTCTTAGAAAAACATGAAAATTAACTAGAACTTGAATATAAACTATCAAAACATGATCCAAAACTGTTATTAGACCAAACTAAATCAAAACTTATAAACCAAAAGTGCTCAAACAGTATTATCCATAAGGTTAATACTGCTAGCCAAACACCCCTTTAAGATTTTAAAAACAAAATTTTAGCTTTTAGAACTGATTTTTAAGATGTAACAAGCTAAGACCAGATAAGCATTAGATCAAATAAGTATGATTAAGCATTTTTGAACCAAATATAAGCAGTAGGAATAAGCAAACTCAAATAAGCAGTTATGAGCTAGATTAAACAGTTTGTATGAAAAACTTAACCAAATGAGTTCTAAACTACAAATAAGGCATAATAAGCAATGACAATCATAAATAAGCTATAATAAACAGTAAGAACAGTAAAATGAGCCAGAATAAGCAATAAGCAAATTTTTAACAAGATTGGAAAAATGAACTTACAAGAGCCCTTAGCTTTTGGTTAAGATCTTAACACCCCAAAACACTCCTAATGCTTCCCATGAAGCTCTAAACCATGGTCATCCAAGATTTACCATGCTCCATTGCTTCTTTGCAAGTTTCTTTGGTGATTTTTGATAAAAAGACTTAAACAACAAAAAACTAGAAAGTTTATGTTGATTAAGTGATGAGCAACTTATAAGAGATTAAACAAGATGCTTTTAGTGGCTAGTATAAGGTTTTTAAACACAAAGTAACATTAACTCAAAAAGACAAAGATTCTTAAAACATAATACCTCAAATTTCATTAACTTTTTAAAACATTACAAGACTTGGAAAGAAAATTTTCAAAACCACAGATTAAAGGAATTTGTGCAAGACACCTTAACACTTGATTTTAATAATTGAAAACTTTTAAAAACAGATTGAAACAACTTAAAAGGGCTTGTTAAAGTTGGCAAAGTAACCCAAACAGTTTTAAGACTTCTTTTGACCCATTTTGCCTTCTTAACCCAAACACCCCTTTAAGCATTTAAAATCCATTTTAAACTTGAAAAAGACTTGGAAAACTTGTAAAAACTCAAAACAGATTAAGACTAAGGCTAACTAAGAGCAGATAAGCAATTAAAACTCAATGATAAGCAATTAAACTAAGCAAACAAGAATAGCAGTTTTAAAGCTATAAAAAGCAGTTTTAACTTAAAACATAACCAGATGATATATAAGCAACAAGCAAGCATAAATAAGCAATGAATAACATAAATAAGCAATAATAAGCAGCAATGAGCAGTAAATAAGCAGAGAAATAAGCCAACAGTAAATAAGCTAAAAACTTGAAAAAGGGAAACTTACAAAACCCTTTGCTTAAACCAGGGTATAAAATGTTCTTAGAGCTATTTTACAAGCTCTAGCTTGTTAGAAACCAGCTAGTGACAGCAATAAGCCCATCCCTTTTTGGCTTATCATCTACAAGAGCTTTTTAAGTGATTTTTAGTCAAAAAGGACTTAAGCTATATAAACTATGGTAAAGTTTATATAGCTTAAGTAAGAACAGTTTTAAATAAGTAAATAAGAGCTTAAAAAGGTTTAACAAACATTCTTAAAACATAAAATTGCATCACTTAAAAAACAGGATTTAAATCAATCAAACTTAAATTTCATTAAAAACTTAACAAACAATAGTACAAGACTTTTTTAAAGAAAGTACAATAATCTGAAACAACTTTAAAAACTAAGGTAAAGCTTTAAATTAACAATTTAAAATATAGTACTACAACTATATATATAAAAAAAACACTCTCAAGTCTGCCAATAGGCCTCTCCTTTTATATCCGAATGAGAAGGTTCCTGGTCTTTAGCTTGTGTTTCTTGTGTGAGTGCTCTCCAAACCTTCAAATTTGAGCCCTTGATTCCTCTTTGTGTTTCATTAAATCCATCACAGTCCTTGATTCTTGAAATGTGTCCCATCAGCCAATGAGATTTCATAGGATTGCCAAGGTGGCAATCCTTTGATGAAGTAGGGTTAAGTGGGGTTTGATTGGGAAGAAAAAGAGAGAAAGAGACAGTTTGTCATGGTGCAGGGTGTGGGAAAGTGATGGATGAATAGTGTTTAACCTTGGCGGGAAAATGGATTTGAGGTACTGTTTGTTTAATTTGGGGTAACGGGGTTGGAAATGGTTTAGGGGTACTGTTTGTTTAGAGTTAATGGGTGTTAGGGACATGGGGACTAATGGTGAAATAAGTTATGGACTAACTATGTTAGTCCTTAAGGACTAACGGTGTAATGGCTTAAGGTGTATGGGGATTAGGGGTTAACGTGTGTTATGGTTTAAGCTAATGGGCTTATAATTTGGGTCGGGTTAGGATTAATTAGATTTAGGCTTTTATCATGGGCTTTTAATTATATAAAAGGCTTAATGGGCTGACTTGGCCCATTAACTTGGGTACGGGTTGACCTATTTAAGATGCACACGTCTTTGGCTTCGACTTTGACTTTGACTTTTTGACATTGACTTTGACTTTGACTTTTCACGCTCTTTCCATTCCCGTGCTCGGTTTTGGCTTCGTTTTTGTCCTTCAGTGATTATCCGATACCTGCACAGTACACAAATAGCAAAACACACATATATTTGGCATTTTATGTCTGTTTTGGTCATTTAGGCTCGTTTTTATAGGTAAAAGGTATGTGTAATTAAGCACATACCAAAATCCCCCATACTAAACTATTGTCGTGTCCTCACGCAATGCCATAAGTAAACTGTTTAGAAAACTAAGAATCTTAATCCCCCTCGACTAATTACCTCAAAAAGTAGCTAAGTGTTCATCAAAGGGAGTTAAAGAATTATTAGTTTTGAAAAGCCCCGTTTCGACCATTTTTAAATATTCATATTTATTACCACACATATTTTTTTATATTTTTCCTTTTTCTCATTTTTTATACTTTTCTTTTTAGCAACTAACTAGAATGTTTGGACTTTCGTTATTTTCATAACTTTTAGGGTCACGGAATAAGAAGCACTTCAATCCTAAATTCATCGTCCCTGATTTTCACTTGTCCCAAACTAAGCTTAAAAACGAAATCACTGTTAAATATAAGTTAAGATGCTAACACTACTCATACTTGTAACTTGTAAACTTTTCACTCCCGACAATTATTATATCTTAGGTGAATGTGCTTATTTCGAATTTCAACCATGGATCAATCTTTTTAAGAAAATTGCAATATTTCTATGCTTCACGTTCTACCCAAGAATTATGATTTTGAAGGCGAGATCATTCCATGGTCGGATTTTCTTCGTGCACAATCCCAGCCCCGACCGTCTTAGGTGTGACCAAGGCTTTTTGACAACCCCACAGAGAATAGTAACGGAAACTCACGAACCTACGGTTTTTAGGCTTCCCGTTAAACAATTCATTTAGAAAAATCACAACTTTAAAACGAAATAGTCTTAGTTCAAAAGCATATTTAAATTTAAGAAAAAGAGATTTTCCTATATTTATTAAATCACATATATTACACTTAATATAATTATGCATCCTTTAAACTAAGGAAATCCTCGACCTTTTAGAAGGCTGCAACATCGGTTGTGAGCCGGCAAGATGCAATAAACTTTTATCAGTCTCAGATAATTACTATGTACCTTATTTAGAAGACTGCAACATCGGTTGTGAGCCGGCAAGATACAGTAAACTTTTATCAGCCCACAGTTTTTATTATTATTATTACCTTATTTTTCATTTTTCAATTTTTATTTTTTTTATTTTTTTTACACTTTATATTACCACGATATAGAAAAAATTTCTTTTTAGAAAATTTAAGTATAAATTTAAAATAAGACTAAATAAATTATTGTTATCGACTATACTTCAAAAATCGTTGATTTAAGTTTAATTTTCAAAAAGAGCACGTAATATTAGTCCGGTTAGAAACTTATGGGAGAAAAAGCCACAAACTACACTTATGAGCTCTTAAGATTTCCATCTAATCCTTGTTTAGCATCTAACTCATAATTAACTCTATCATTTCTCGTTCTTCGCAAATTTAAAATCTTTAATAAAAAGATCCGCGAATGCTTAGTCTAAAAGTTAAGGGACAAGCTAGAGCTCAATACGCTCGATCGAGTCAAAATTTATTCTTATTCTACCCAGCAGGAAAGTCAACATTGTGATAAAACACTTATTTTATTTTTGAAAATTTTTAAAATTTTTCATTTTTTGGTATTTTGGTGGTAAAAACAAGATTATGACTGCAGGCATAATCAAATCGATAGATCCCCCATACTAGAATTAAACGTTGTCCTCAATGTTTTGAGAAGGGTCTCTATGTAAATCTAAAGCCGTTTATTAAGTATGCTCAAAGATAAACGTTAGTCGATAAAATTTAGGATATTGGATTCCCATAATCATGCTAAGGATTGAAGCTCGAGTGAACGAAGGACAAAACCACGAGCACGAGAGGCTTCAAAAATCCAGGACAATCCTAGACAAACATCACAAAACACAAAGCACACGAGAAAGGAAGAGGCAAACCTCCTCAGGACACACTTATTCATTACTACTATTATAATTATATTAGGATAAGCATGGGTTGCCATCTACGAAGCACTTGTTTATTAATGAGTCACTAAGCTTGACTCATATCCCCGAATTCATTGGTCCATGGGGAAAGTTTAGAGATCTAGCACAACTATCGGTGGTTGTCCCCTCCAAAGTAGTGCTTAAGTCTATGACCGTTCACCTTAAAGTTTGGTTCGTCGGTTTGAGATAACTCGACGGTACCATAAGGGAAAACTTGAGCAACGCTGAACGGTCTGATCCAATGGGAAGTGTCAATTACTACACAAAGGGTGGGTTGGGTGGTTAAAAGTCTAGGCACATGAACATAAAGTTTAATTTCATCATCATCCGATGGTTTTGCAGGCGGACGAGGGGATGATGGATCATCAAAATGAAATGAATCATTTTCAGGAAGTGAAGGGGAATCATTGCTAAGCAATTCTTCAAAGAAAAGGATATCCCCTTCAGAGTCATAGTCGTACATTATCACAATGCCCAGTGACATGAGTCATCCGGAGTAAGAAAAAATCGATCCTCCACCATAAGAGAGTCACTATTCTCACGGGGATAGGAATGGAAGAGAAAGATTCGATTTATATCATCAGAATTTTCAAAATTGAACAATTTCTCAAACAAGATCGAATTTCTTCCTCGTATCAAAGTCGGCTTTCATAATTCCCATATGGAATCAAATTGATATAAGTGAGTTCACCGGAGAACTCCTCGAGAAGAGAATCAAACTTATGATAAGAAATAATCAAAGTGTCTCGATTAAGCAAGGATTCTATAAGATCAGACTCAGCATTAAAGTGATGCAGATCTATCTTAGTAGAAAAGATTTCTTCATCAGAAAGAGGGTTCGAAAATTTTTTGAAAATTTCTTTCGGAATCGTCCCTCAACAGAAAAGACTGGATCATCACTAGAGAGAAAAACATTGATCAGCATCAAAGAGACAGATTAGAGAAAATGTCCGTAAAATCATCACAAACGGTGCACATCAACACTTACTTTCAATATTCGGATTAAAATCCTTCGGATAAATCCTCGAACTCACTTGGGTTTTGGGACAGAGGTTCTCAACAGCTAGACTTTAATAATTCGTCCAATTTCCAAATCCCGAAAAGTCTAAGATGCACATCCCCCATACTTAGAGAGTCCGTAACCGGAAAGACGGCGTGGTGATTGCAAATAAATGAAGTCCTTTCAAGAATTGTTTGAATTTCTTTAACTTCATCTGGAAGAAGTTTCCTCGCCATCATCAACCCTTATAAAAAATTCGTAATTATGATAGATACATCGCGTAGGGCTCGGAAGGAATACTAATAATGTAGCACATTTTTTTGGACAAATGAATAGTATAAGTAGGTAGACCTGAGGTGGGGGGGGGGGGAAAATAATAATATCATAGTCAGCATTGTAAAAATAAGAATCGGGTGAAAGGCCTCGGAAGGATTAGCTGCCAGATCATCAGCTAATAATTCTTGTTTCCCTCAAACAAGCCTGCTCTTGTAAAAGAAAAAACCTCCTGCTCATGTCGTTTAACTCATTATTTCACAATAGGATTGCCTCATTGTTTTTCATTCTCGATACTTATCTTTTACAAGAGAGGTTGAAAACCGATGGATTACTGCTGGGGTTGAAATTGGTCAAAAACCCAAATTTAGAATTATAGAAATTTTGATTCATTGGTTGACACTGAAAAATCATATGAGGTCCCTCGCAGTTTTCAAAATAAGGCTCATCGAAGATCAATTGATCACATTGAAAAGTCTCATGAGGACCCCCATAACGGGTACAACAAAGATATTGTGTAAGTACTTGGTACAGTTTATGGGAAAATTAAAAAAAGTTTTGATTGACACACGGGTCCCGATTGTAGACAAACGGACTTGAGTGGACAAATCATAACCATAAAGAGCATCGTTTCTACAAACTCACAAGCATACGACTCGACCTGGGGCTGGTTATACGAAACATTTCCGAAGAATTAAACAAATAAGAGGGTGAAGAAATAATAATAAAATGAATATGGGATAAGATGATTATTTATAGCAAAATACATAAGAAAGGAAAATATTTTTGGTAACCGATAATCGAACAAGTGTACGGTAGCTCTTTAGAAAACGCACAAAGAAGCGGAGGAGCGGGTAAGCGTGAAGCATTTTAAAAACCTTCTCCTTTCGGGTCGAAGTTCGTTGGATCAACCCTCCTTATACCTCTCTTATAGTTTGTAATTCTAAAGGTGAGCCGAATTCACAAGTGACACAACGGTTGATTTTGTTGTTTTTCGATTTTTTTGGTATTTTTGATTACTTGAAAATATTCACAAATGAAAGCGATAACTTCACGAGGAAGGGTCTTCAAACACTAATCTTCAAACGTAAACACGATAATCGTAACACACCTCCCCGGCAGCGGCGCCAAAAATTGATTTGAATAAAAATAATCCCTTTTACTATATAAATATATAATATATATAAATATATATAATAAGAATTATCAAAATTATCAATCAATAATAAGAGATAAGAATTCCGTAAGGCTTTTTAAAAGATATTACTTTTATCCAAAGTAAAATACAAAAAAACATTCCTGGGTCGTTTCCCGACGAGGCGTGAATTGATAATCGAGTTTAAGTTCGTGATCGCGCTTTGAATGATCAAAAATTTGATTTGGTTTGGATTCTAATTCTACAAATAATCATGCAAAAACAAGTAAAAGCAAGCCTAAAACGAAAGCAATTAAAGTTAAAACACGAAAAACGATAACGGGATCTAAACCCGAGCTTTAAAAACCTAAACTATCAAATTTTAACCCTACAAAAGCAAATTTAATTTTTAATAGTCCTAAATGATAAAAAATAATTTTAGAAAAAAGAATTATATTTTTTTGACTTTTATTTAGTTTTTTATGAATTAAAAACAGTTTTAATCTATAAATATTATAAAAAATATTCAACTAATTTAGAAAAATCAAGAAAAGTACTTTGAACTAATTAAAACCTAAGAAAAATAAAACGGTTCAAACAACTTATTGAAATAAGCTGTTAAAAATCAAAATAGGGCTGAAAGGCTTAATAGCTAAAAAGGGTTTAAAAGAAAAATAAGGTGAAGTTATAACGAAAAAGACCCAAGGGCGAGTTGGCAGTGTGTGGTGTGTTAAAAACGTTTGGGAGTTAAGGTTGAGGACCCGGGTTCGAAACTGGGGCCTCCCTATACTCCTAAATGTTTTTATTTTTTAAAATTTCTTTTTGAAAAAGATTTTGAACATAAAAATAAGCACTTTTAATAATTGAACTTTTTGACAAAACTTAATAGATAAGCCAGAAATAAGCTAAATAAAGTGACATAATTAGTTTTTAAGCTAAATGACAATTGGCTAAAATTGTTTAATCTTTTAAGACTTAATAAACTAAGGAAAGAACCAAATAAGCTAAAACAGATTTTAAGCTATACCTATTAAGCAATTAAACCTAGAAATAAGCTAAAACAAATAAGCTAAAAAGCATAAAAAGGCAAAAAGACAGATTGCACATAAAAGCTTAAAGGTATTAGTACTAAACTCAAATTTGCAAATAAGCTTCTAAAAGCTTAACCTAAGGTCAAATAAGCTACAAGTGTCTTAAACCTAACCTAATAAGGAAATCTAAACACAAATTAAACACTTAAAATAAGCTGGAAAGTTTAAAGAGCAAATAAGCTTTTTGGTTCAAAGCTACTTAAAAACAGCCTACAAAACACTTTTTAAACTAAAAATTAGGCTAGTTAAGCTATCATCTAAGGTCTAAAAGCTAAAAACAGATAAAGTTACTACTACTAAGAATATGAAAAAGCAAAAATTAAGCAGTTTGAATAACTACAAAGTTAGAAAATGACTTATAAAAATGGTTGTTTACCCTAAATTCCTATGTTTTTGGTTTTTTCAAGTTTTTTTTCTAAAAGACAAAAGGCTAATTGCAGGCCTACTTTTAAGCTATTAAAATAAGATCAAAATATAAAATAAGCTAAAACAGATTATATTCAAACTACAATAAGCTTATGCAAGAAATTTTAAAGCCTAAATCAACCTTTTACTTATCTAAATTTCCTAATGAAGAAGGACTTTCAAGCTTTTAAGGACTGATGCAATTGACAACTTATGACAGATTGTAGCAAAATCTTAAACTACAAGTGCAGGCCTAATAGACTATGTATCTAAACCATTTTTAAGACTTAAACAAGCACAATAAGAACACCAGAAAGCAATAAGCAAAGATTCAAGCTTATAAGCTTGGAATCTGAGATTTGGGACCTCAGATCCTAAAATCCAACACACAAACTTATGAAAACCAGAATTAACTTAATACAAACCTTAAAAACTAATCTTATAACCTTAAAATGGATGATCAAACTTGACTTAAGGGTCAAAAGCCTTCTAGCAGTTCTAACTTAAGTTATAACTGCTAGTGCCAAACACCCCTTTATCAACCTTAAGTCTATTTTTAGCTTATAAAATGCTGATTTAAAGCTTGGATTAGCAATACCAGATTGTCACAAGCTTAATATAGATCTAAAAAGCAGTTATCAACCAACAATAAGCACTCTAGATTTACCAATAAGCAAATGACATATTTTTGATTTTTTTGGACAGTTTATATAAAAAGATGAACTAATGATATCAAAACCACAAATAAGCACTAACTATCAACTAAAGACAATAATAAGCATAAATAAGCAGTAATAAGCAAAGACAATAAGCAAAACAGTTAATAAGCTATAAAATGGAAAAGTGAGACTTACAAAGCCCTTTGCTTAAACAAGGGCATAAAGGCTCTTTAGAGCTTTGTCTACAAGCTCTAGCTTGTTTAAAAACAAGCTAGTAAAACCCCATAAGCCCTTCCCTTTTTGGCTTATCTTCCATAATAGCTTTTGAGTGACTTTGAGTAAAAAATTGACTTAAGCTATATAAACTATGGAAAAGTTTATATAGCTTAAGTAAAACAGCTTAAATAACTAGGAAAAGAGCTTAAGAAAGCTTAACAAACATTTTTATAACATAAACTTGCATTAACATAAAAACAGGATTTAACTTAAAAACATAAATTTCATTAAAACTTGAAAATCTGAGTACAAGGCTTAAAAAGAAGTACAATAAACTTTAAAAAAAAGTACAATAAACTTAAATAAAAACTGTAAATTACAAAGAAAAATATTAAAAAGCTAGATCCCCTAATGGCTGCCAATGGTCTTCTCTTTTATAGCCGGCTTGAGAAAGTTCTAGGTCTTCAAGTTGTGCTTCTTATGTGAGGAGGATTTGAGAGTGTTCCCCAAGCCATAAATCATAGCCCTTGATTTTCTTGTGTGCTTCTTTGACTTCATCATAACCCTTGATTTGATGTCCTTGTCCCATCAGCCAATCAGTCACCTTAGGATTGCCAAGGTGGCTTGTCTTCTTGCAGGGGGTGGGGTTTTGGTTGGGTTTTGTGTTTTGTCGGGTTGCAGGGCAAAGGAAAGGGACGGGTGAATAGTATTTGATTTGGCGGGAGAGTTTGATTTGGGGTAACGGGAGTTAAGGGTGTTGGGTAATGGGGTTAATGGTGTTATTTATTAGGGACTAACTGCGTTAGTCCTTAAGGACTAATGGTGTAAAACTTTAGGACCAATGGTGTAATGAGGGTTAAGGGTGTATGGTTAAGTGTAATGGGCTTTTGGTTTGGGCCGGTTACTATGGTTTTGGACTTTAGGGCTTTTTAACTTATAAAGTATATAGATAAAGGCTTAATGGGCTGACCCGGCCCATTAAATGGGGTGCGGGTTGGTCCATTTAAGATGCACACGTCTTTAGCTTTGACTTTTCACGCTCTTTCTAATCCCGTGCTCGGTTTTGTCGGTTTTGGCTTTGTTTTTGTTAGTTTTGGCTTTGTTTTAAATCATAAAATAAAGTATTTATTTTATGTTTTATTAAAATGTTACATGTCATGACGATCGTAGGCATGTAGAGAACTCGAAAATCCGAGCTATAACGAAGAAGATACGCGATTTGCAAGTTTACGATAATAAAAGCTTTTATAAAAACTTATTATTTTCCACATCTGATAAAAATATATGATTATTTTTATAGAAAGGATATATTTTTAGAATTCCAAAACATTAAGAATCATAATTATTTGATCAATAACGAAGGAGTTATGGATTTTTCATGTTTACGATAATAAATACTTTTATAAAAATAAAGTACTGTTCATCTCAGAACCTTTTTAGAAAATATTTTAGTTAGATAGAACTTTTAATTAGGAAGACGTGCTCAAAAGAATCACTAAAATCGGATTTAAAACGAATAAGATATGACTTTTACGAGATTACGCTAATTAAATTTATAAAAATAATTTTATAAAGTGCATGAACAGTAAAAATCAATGTTCACCAGAGGGTTAAAAATATTGAAATGTAATATTTTGATATATCTTTATAATACGAAAGCGTGGACATAAAGAACATACAAAACGGACTTAAAACGAGAAAGTTATGACATTTTTACTAAGGTAATATTTATAAACATTAACTTTATAAATATTATTTCTCAATTACAATTAGATGGTGATGTAGCTATATAGAATTATATACGGTATTAGTTATTCAAAGTACTTAGTACTCATACGACCTATAATTAATTAGGTTGCACTCGGACACCTACGTGACGTTTTTCACGCATCTGATATACTTTGTTATTCATTCACTCGAGGTGAGTTCATAGCCCCACGTTTTACATTTATAATGATTTACAAGTTTTGGGGTGAGAAACATGCATTATTTTACAATTGAACACAAGTGGACATTTTTACATTATGATTACGTGTTTGCCTAAGTAGCGATAACCCTCTGAGCCCACAATCATGAACTGTCAATTACTATGTGAGCGCGAATGTTATGAATAGATCTATTTGGGATTGACATCCCCGTTCGGGTGATTAGCTATCACTGGACAAACGAACGTATACCATGTCGGATTTGGGATGTTGCGGGTTAGAACATCATCACGGGCAATGTTGGCAATTTATATTGCAATTCATTTATGTCGAGCTTCAGTGTCATGAGCTTAGGGAAACGTAATTACATTTTTGTGATGTTTGCATATGTTGCATTATCATACACTTGGGAAATCTTGTGGTCCTACATTATACATTTTACAAACCTATGAATTCACCAACATTATTGTTGACGTTTTAAAGCATGTTTTCTTAGGAGATCAATGAGGTACAAGACAAGGGATACATTGGTGGTCGTTATTTTGGAAGTCATATGCATTAAAGATTTGGTTGCATTACATTTTGGGGAAATATTTGTTATGGACTAGAATCTTTGTATTTTGAACAACGAACAAGTGAAGCTTCGGGCTTTTGTAACAAACAATTTGTTAAATCCAATGTATCGGTTTTAAACGACTTTTAAATGGTCGTTCTCATATATATCTTGTGCTATTGATCTATGAAGTAACACTCTCAGACCCATATTCCGCTGCGACCCAATTTGGGGGTGTTACAGATTGGTATCAAGAGCCAAGGTTATAGAGAACCAGGTCAAATGTTTTTACTTGGACTATAACCGTTTTCAAACATTGCATTCATACAAAGGGGTTTTCACGGGACATACATACACTAGTTGTTTGCATTAGTTGGTTATACTAGATGCATTCATGATTGATATACGTGTTTATAATATATATTACGTATATTACGATAAGAGTCTTATATTAATACTTATATAAGCTACTTTTTATTGTCACAGATTTTGTCATGTCAGATTCAGAGCATTCCACAGTCACCTACACATCGATATCCATCGACTACAAGGAGCCATCAGACGTAGGCTCTTTTAGAGTTGTGGTCTACGGATATGACGGACTACCGATGCACCCACCATCTCCTGATTACGTGCCCGGTCCTGAGCACCCACCTTCACCTGTCTATGTACCATATGTACCTGATCCTGTATACCCAGAGTTTATGTCACCTGAGGATGATGTGATTCCAGCTGAGGAGCAGCCACTGCCTGCTGCTGTCTCACCCACTGCTGATTCACCGGGTTATATTACTGAGTCCGATCCCGAGGAGGATCCGGAGGAGGAGGATGATGAGGATCCTGAGGAGGATCCAACTGATTATCCCACTGACAGAGATGATGAGGAGGAGGAGGAGTCCTCCGGAGACGATGCTGATGACGAGGAGGAGGAGGAGGAGGAGCACCTAGCTCCAGCCGACTCTGTCCCACCACCCGTATATCGTACCATCTACCCTGGATGTTATCCGCAGCTCGACTACCATACCATTACGTCTGATGGCAGTGGTTGAGCGACTACTTGCCTACCTATCCTCCATCATCACCACTCACATAGTATCCATCCACTACCTCAGATTCTTTCACCACCATACTTGTATATCACCATTACCCTTATCACTCTTCTACCACTACCTGTAGTCCCTACTCATCATTATGCAGGAGTGCTATGATTCCGGTTTTTTTTTAAGAGCGAAGTCACCATCTACTTCCCATCCAACTCCCACTACCATGCATATTTTGTACTTCACGTACTAGGGGCATCTATGGCCATGTGAGTGCTGCGCACCTATCTACTTTACTGTTTAGCACCTCGTCAAGAGAATCCACCATCAGGGATCCACCACTTTTACATTATTACTATTCCTACATCATCACCACCTTGCTTCTGCCCTTACTGCGGATGAGAGTGGATGTTCCCGAGGTTACGTTACCATCTCGGAAGAGGTTGTGCATTGCTCTCGGTCCCAGATATGAGATTGGGGAGTGTTCATCTGCTCCTACTGCTAGACCCACTGGAGGCTTTAGAGCAGATTATGGGTTTGTTGGCACTTTGGATGCCGAGATTAGACGAGACCTAGATAGAGAGGTTGGTTATGAGATTACAGACACTTGGGATGAGATGGTTGAGGCCATGCAGGAGATAGCACCGACCACCTTGGAGGGGGTCAACATGAGAGTGACGGACCTTGACACTACCGTCAGGCAGGATACATATGAGATTTATAGGAGACTTGACGATGCACAAGATGATAGATCATTGATGAGCGGTCAGCTCAACTTGCTACGTAGAGATAGGCGCTCCCATGCTCGCACGGCTAGACTTATGGAGAGTGAGGCCAAAGCTTCTCGTGAGGCTTGGGTACGTCTCGATGGATGCCAGTGATACGACACGTTCTGAGGTTAGTGCACTACTGACTACGGTTTTAGCATAGTAGACTGAGATTGGAGATTTGCGGGTAACTGACCACAGACGACAGGCACAGTTCGTAGAGGCACCGACTCTGCTGGGTACATTGCAGACTCAGATGGTAGCACTACAGAGTCAGCAAAGACCTGCTAGGGATCAGACATCTGATGTACCGGAGGATGGCCGGTAGTAGTTCTTTAGATTGGTTATTGACTTAGCTATTTTGTATAGCCTAACTAAGTATTATGGGTAACTCCGGTAGTAAGGTCTATAGGTTTTAATTTTCATCTTGTAACTAATATTAGTGTTCATTTTGTAACCGAATTGGTCATGTTATGTTTTCCATTATTAATATGGAATGGATGTATTATGTAGTGTATGTAATCGAATTTATGACTGAATGAATGTCGATTAGCTACACTATTGTTACTTTCAATTAAGTTGTATATTTCATTGTTTAACGTGATCTCAGTGTTTACTAATATACCTCTTTTGTGTGTGATCTCACTTTTATTTATTGTGTAATGTCATGTCGCGGTTATACTTGTATGAAATCTAACGTGGATTTGGATTATATTTTCATGTGATTTGAAATAAAATGCCTCCAGAAAAGCACCCAAATCCACCCAGCAAACCCCACCACTACCCCTATGACTGATGGCCAACTTAAGGCACTAGTTGCCCCAGAGTTGCCGATGTGGTGGAAGAACGCGTGCAACCAGAAGATAGCATGTAAAGGCAAAAAGATAGCCATGTATTCGGGAACAGGTGTTTTGAAGGACATGCGAGGTTGCTCGTGAGTCACTTACTTAATTTCATGAATCAAAACCTTATTTTTTAAGGGTATGAAGAGGTGGTACGAGTTGACTCAGTGGTTTGAAAGAATGGAAACTGTGTTCCGTATAAGCAATTGCACTGTGGAAAACCAAATCAAGTTTGCAACTTGTACTTTTCTTGGAAGTGCTTTAACGTGGTGGAACTCCCACGTTAGGACTGTTGGTCACGATGTTGCATATGCAATGACTTGGACAAACCTAAAAAAGATGATGACCGACAAGTACTGTCAGGCGAGATTAAGAAGCTGGGGGTTGAGATATGGAATTTGAAGGTTAAAGGTACCAATGTGGTAAGCTATAACCAACGTTTTCAGGAACTGGCATTGATGTGTGCTAGGATGTTTCCTGAAGAGTCGAATAAGATCAAGAGGTATGTCGGTGGTTTGCCCGACATGATTCATGGAAGTGTAATGTCATCTAAGCCAAAGACCATGCAGGATGCAATTGAATTTGTAACTGAACTGGTGGACGAGAAGATCAGCACCTTTGCTTAACGTCAGGCTAAAAATAAGAGAAAGTTTGATGACATGTCAAGGAACAATCAGAACCAACAATAACAAAACAAGAAGCAGAACACTGCACTGGCTTTACACTGTTGGGACTGTGAGATGAAAACTTACGGGGATCTAAACTCTGTGCTCTAAATGCAAACTATCACCATTGATGGTCTCTGTGTGTGCTCCCAAATGCCACAGTGCAACAGAGTTCTGTAGGAGTACCGCAATGCCATTAACTGCTAAAACAAAGGGGGCACTAGGGACGGTCAGAAAGCTATTGCTTTGGAGTGCGGACGCCCAGGGACATTTCAAGAGGAGTGCCAAATATGAAGATCAAAACCGTGGCCAACCCAAGCTGGTGAAATGGCAATGCTCCAGCAAAAGTGTATGCGGGTAGGCCTCAGGGACAAAACCTGCTCTAACGTCGTTAGGGTACGTTCTTTCTAATCAACCGCTATGCTTCTAATCTTATTGGAGTACTTGGGTGCCCGATAGGAGTTTTGTGTCTTCTGCAGTTGGCTCCAAATTGATTATCACGCACTACCTTAGATCATTATTTTGATGTTGAATAGACGGGCGGATGAGATTTAATTGGGCTAAACAATCTCATACGGGGTTGTACATTAACCTCTTAAAATCACCCATTCATAACATAGGATTAATGCCCGTTTAAAACTTGGTAGTCTTGACGCTTATAAGTGGTATGGATTGGTTGGAAAGTACCAAGCTGTCATTGTTTTTGCTGAGAAAATCGTTCGTATTCCCTGTGGAAATGAAACGTTGATTGTTCGTAGTGACGGAAGCGACCGGGGAAACGAGGCTCGTTTGAACATCATCTCGTGCACTAAAATACAGAAGTACATGTTAAAAGGATGTCACGTCTTTTTGGCACATGTTACTACAAAGGAGACTGAAGACAAGTCGGAGGGGAAGCGACTTAAGGACGTACCGATCGTTCGAGATTTTCCTGAAGTATTTCCCGATGAATTTCTGGGTTTTCCACCGACTCGACAAGTGGAATTTCAGATCGATTTAATACCTGGTGCTGCACTTGTAGCATGAGCACCTTACCGATTAGCTCCATCTGAAATAAAGGAATTGTCAGACCAACTCTAGGAGCTTTTCGACAAAGGCTTAATAAGACCCAGTTCCTCACCTTGGGGAGCTCCGGTCTTGTTTGTCAAGAAGAAGTATGGATCATTTTGAATGTGCATTGACTACCGAGAACTTAACAAGCTGACGGTGAAGAATCGTTATCTACTCCCAAGGATCAACGATTTATTCGATCAACTACAAGGATCCAACGTTTATTCTAAGATAGACCTGCGATCAGGTTATCACTAGCTTCGAGTACGCAAAGAGGATATTCAGAAGACGGCATTCAGAACTCGATATGGTCATTACGAGTTCCAAGTTATGCCATTTGGTTTGACGAACGCACCAACGGTATTTATAGATCTCATGAATAGGGTGTGCAAGCCATATTTGGATAAGTTTGTGATTGTCTTTATTGACGATATCCTTATCTATTCAAGGAACAAGAAGGAACATGAATAACATCTTAAGGCAATTTTGGAATTGCTTAAGAAAGAGGAGTTGTATGCTAAATTCTCTAAATGTGAATTTTGGATTCCCAAGGTACAATTTCTCGGCCACATGATTGATAGTTAAGGCATTCACGTGGATCCCGCCAAGATTGAATCCATAAAAGATTGGGCATCTCCTAAAACACCAACGGAGATTCATCAATTTTAGGCATTTGTTGGGTATTACCGAAGATTCATCGAAGGATATTTTAAGATCGCCATGTCAGTGACCAAGCTTACTCAGAAAGGAGTTAAGTTTGATTGGGGTGATAAGGAGGAAGCCGCCTTCCAGTTAATAAAGCAGAAGTTGTGCAGTGCGCCAATTTTGACTTTACCAGAAGGAAGCGAGGATTTTGTGGTTTATTGCGATGCTTCGCATAAGGGATTGGGTGCTGTATTAATGCAAAGAGAGAAAGTAATTGCGTATGCATCACACCAATTAAAAATTCATGAGAAAAATTATACGAATCATGATTTGGAACTTGGATCGGTAGTGTTTGCTCTAAAAATTTGGAGACACTATTTGTACGGAACCAAGTGTACGGTGTTCACAGATCATAAGAGTTTACAACACATTCTTGATCAAAAGGAGCTGAACATGAGGCAACGTCGTTGGTTAGAGTTGCTCAGCGATTACGATTGTGAAATACGTTACCACCTGAGGAAAGCAACTTAATGGCCGATGCCTTAATTCGTAAAGAACGGAATAAGCCATTGCGGGTTCGAGCCTTAGTCATGACTATTGGTTTGAATCTACCTAAACAAATTCTGGAAGCTCAAATAGAGGCACAAAAACTAGAGAACTTCAAAACGGAAGACGTAGGAGGTATGATCAGAAAGGATATACCGAAGGAAAAGTTGGAAGCGCTGATGGAACTCTATGCTTAAATGGCAAGAGTTGGTTGCTATGTTATGGTTGATTTAGAGGGACGGTAGATTAATGCACGAGTACTACATGTCAAATTAATCTATCCTTCGGATTCCGACCAAGATGTATCAGGACATGAAAAACGCTAATTGGTGGCCCAATATGAAGGCCGACATTGCCACCTATGTTAGCAAATGTTTGACATGTGCTAAGGTCAAGGCTGAACACCAAAGGCCATCGGGTTTGTTGGTGCAACCCGAGATACCTCAATGGAAGTGGGATAATATCACTATGGATTTTTGTCACGAAGCTTCCTAAGTCGTCACAAGGTTATGACACCTCTTGGGTTGATGTGACCGACGTACTAAATCCATATCTTGTACCAATGTGAAATGATTCCGATGGAAAGATGGCAAGAATGTACCTGAAAGAGGTAGTCATGAGGCATGGAATATACTGTCTCTATATTTGTGATCGTGTCCCTAGTTAGCATCAAATTTCTGAGGTCACTAAAAGGCCTTGGGTAGAATTTGGATATGAGTACTGATACCAGCCGCAAACTAACGGACTATAGTGAGAGAATATCCAAACTCTCGAGGATATTGCTACGGGCTTACATGATCCACTTTGTTTAATGGTTTGGGTTAAACATTTGTCCATTGGCTCGAGTTTTCAATATAACAACAGGTTATCCGCTTAGTGATCAAGGTGCCAAAACTATTTGGGGCGCTTTACGGTTTCGAAAGTGTCGCTTACCTAGTTTGTTGGGCCGAGGTGGGAGAAGTTCACTCGTCGGTTTCCAGAAATTAGTTCAATGAGGACATACCGGATTTAAGGTCATTCAGATCAAGCAAAGAATTTAACCGCTCGTGATCGACAAAAGAGTTACGCCGATTTAAAGCGTAAGCTGATGGAATTTCAAGTTGGATATAGAGTTATGCTCAAGGTTTCGCCTTGGAAAGGAGTAGTACGTTTTGGCAAACGGAGGAAGCTAAACCTCAGATATGTTGGACCTTTCAAGGTGTTGGCTAAGGTTGGAGCCGTTGCTTACAAGCTTGAGCTTCCTCAAGAGCTGAGCAGGGTTCACAATACGTTTCATGTATCCAACTTGGGAATGTTCCTATGGCCGTCGAACATTAGAACGTTCGATTTGTTAGATGGACTTCATATTGATGATAAGCTCTATTTTATCGAGGAACCAGTAGAAATCATGGATCATGAAGTTAAACGATTGAAACAAAACCGTATTCCAATCATTAAGGTTCGATGGAACTCTAGGAGAGGTCCTGAGTTTACATGGGAACGTGAGGATCAATTTTGAAAGAAATATCCACATCTCTTCACAAAAACCGCACCGTCGTCAAGTGTCGCGTCTTAAGCCTTGAGGACAAGGCTCACTTAATGGGGGAAGACTATAACACCTCGTGTTTTCAGGTCATTTTTTGACGTCATTTATTTTACTATTTATTTTTAGTCTCGTACGCGTTTGCTTTTAATTTTAATCGTTAAGTTAAATCGCGTAAACTAAAAAATTTCAATCAACGTAAACGGGCACCAAACAAATTAAAATTTACTTCAAGCAAGCAATATATTATTTTTATGAAAGTAATAATCAACTTTTCGTATTTTATTTTTATTGGTTACGTAAAGCGTTTACGTTCGCGATTAACTACATTTCGCATACCGGAAGCCACCATATCTATCTATTAATCCAACCAAATACCCACAATTATACCCAATATCCAAAAATTATATATTTTAACAAATATATACATACATATCCGGTTATAGAGTGGAAATCACAAAGATATTTTGAGAATTCAATTAACATGTGTTGTATAAACTTTCAAGCAAACTCCTAACCACTACTCTTACATCTTCCAACTCTTGTAAGAGCCCACTCCCCCCCCCCCCCTTATGGGTCTTCCTTTAACATTGGTTATCAAGCCTAACCATGGTTGCTAGTTAAAGTAAACTAGCTAGTAATATTGTTTAAAAGGCACCCTATTCCAACTCTTCATTCAATACTTCATTTTACTAGTAAACTTAACACAAAAACTCTCCCAAAGAACTCCTAGGTCACGGCTCAAAATACAAACACATATACATTCATAGTTTTTGATTTTACAAGTATTTCAAGTGTTCAAGGTTCATTGTTAGGCATATCTAAGGTGTATTGAAAGCTTGGTTAAGTGATTGTAAGGGTTTAATAACAAGAAGAAAGTTAGGGTTTCTATATTGAAATTAGGGATTTCTAGTCTGGAAAACTTGGGTTTTGATTCTAAACTAGGGTTTAGAACTTGTTACTCTTCATCATACTTCATCTTAAGGTCATCTAAAAACTCTAAACTCTTTACATTTGTGATTTTATGTGTATATAATGTTTATATGGTAAATCACCATCTACAAAATATGTTTAGATGTAAAATGGATTTTTACACTTGATCATGGTTTGGAATACTTGTTCATATGTTAGATTTATGTTAAAAACATGTTAGAATGGAAGTATAAACATTATACAAGTATGGTTTAATTTATAAAAGTATATATATAGATTAATTGTTTAAAGGTTTATTTATTAAAGTTTATGAATAAATAAATGCAAGGACTTGTTATACTTGGACAAATAATGGACTAAAAGACTTAAAATATATGAGACTTGTGTTATAAATATTGTAGAGGACTTGTAGCTATTTTATTTAAGGTTAAAACTTCATAAAACAAGTTTATATAATTAAATACATATTTAACAAAAGTGGACTGTTTTAAATTCGAAAATAAAGTATTTATTTTATATTTTATTAAAATACTACATGGCATGACGATCGTAGGCATATAGAGAACTCGAAAATCCGAGCTATAATGAAGGTGATACGCCATTTGCAAGTTTACGATAATAAATACTTTTATAAAAATAATTTTATAAAAACAAATCATTTTTCATTACAGAAAATTTTTGGAAATATTTTAGTTAGATAGAACTTTTAATTACGAAGATGTGCTCGAAAGAATCACTAAAATAGGAGTTAAAACGAATAAGATATGACTTTTACGAGGTTACGACGATTTATCTTATAAAAATAGTTTTATAAAATATACATGAACAGTAAAAGTACTGTTCATCAGAGGACTAAAAAGTTATAAATTTAGTATTTTGATAAATCTTCTTAATACGAAACCGTGGACATAAAGAACGTACAAAACGGATTTAAAACGAGAAAGATACGCACTATTTTATACTTGTGCACTATTTCCTAACGTGAATAGTGTTGGTTCGTTTTTAATAAAAAAAATTGCGAAACATTTTAGAATTACTTAAATAATATTTATACATGTTTTAAACTTTATAAATATTATTTTACAAAGGCGATTGAATTATTTATACGACTATACGAGTACAAATACATGGTTATTATTTATCAAATGCGATTTAAATATTATTTCACAAATACAATTAGATGGTGATGTAGCTATATAGAATTATAAACAATATTAGTTATTCAAAGTACTTAGTACTTATATGACCTAAAATTAATTAGGTTGCATTCGGACGTTTACGTGACGCGTTTTCATTCTGTGATTTACATTGTTGATTCATTCACTCAAGGTGAGTTTATAGCCTCTCTTTCACTTGTTTTACAATTACTTTACAAATCTTGGGGGAGAATCCATGCTTGTTACAACTTGTTTACATATTCATGTACAATCTCTTTTGCATACTCTTATACATACTTGATACATACTTGATTTTGGTAACTTGGTTACAAACTCGTTTACATACTCATTACAAACTCGTTACAATTTTGTTATACACTCATTTTCTTATCTCACGGTGAGATACAATACTTGTTTTTACTTATGGACGCAACCACTATACTTTACTCTTATGATTACGGATTAGCTTAAGTTGCATGAACTGTAAATTAATCGAAGGGTAAGCGCAAATGTTATAAAATAGATCTATTCGGGATTGACAATCCCTGTTCGGGTGATTAGCTATCACTAGAAATGAACGTTATACCATGTCGGAGCACGACTGGATTGGTGTCTATAGGGCCAACAGCTACATACTCATGAACTCTTACTATGCCTTGAATAAAGTGGCATACATATAAGTCTACGTCGCAGTTTCATAAACTTAAAGGTGCAATCGTAATCATTCCTCATGTTGCATACAAGGCAATACATACTTGAAACATTTTGTGATATTGTGCTCATTACAATTATCATACTCTTTGAAACATTGCGGTCCAACATTCATACATACAAATTTTGGAAACTATTATAACATGCATATTTTACAAATCTTTGATTCCAACAATTTAACAAACGCATTTTGTGTGGTTTGTGTTTATACGCGTTTTAAGAAAACCTATATATTTAAGTTTATTCGTTGCAAGTCTTGTATGGGCGGGACTCGTAACATAGTAAATATATATATATATATATATATATATATATATATATGTATATGTATATATGTATATGTATATGTATATATGTATATGTATATATGTATATGTATATATGTATATGTATATATGTATATGTATATATATATGTATATCTATATGTATATCTATATGTATATCTATATGTATATATATATGTATATATATATGTATATATATATTTATATATATATATGTATATATATATATATATATATATATATGTATATATATATATATGTATATCTATATGTATATATATATGTATATATATATGTATATATATATGTATACAGTTTTGTGGTTTACATTTATACTTATATAAATCTATGAACTCACCAACTTTATGTTTACACTTTTAAGCATGTACTTCTCAGGTGAATTAGATACTTGGCTTATCTGGTGTGCATTGGAGTCCAAACTTTACAAGATTACATTCATGGATTTCTACAAACAAATCTCGTTGTTTTA